>PVJI01012955.1:0-49507 GCA_004026765.1 Micronycteris hirsuta | reverse complement strand
TGGGAAATCTGGATGGCTACCTGCAAAAAAATGAAACTCGAGCACCAACTTACACCATACACAAAAATAAATTCAAGGTGGATTAAAGACTTAAATGTAACTCGTGACACCATAAAAGTTCTAGAGGAAAACATCGGTAGGAAAATCTCAGACATTCCACACAGCAACATCTTCAATGATATGTCCCCTAGAGCTAGGGACATAAAGGAAAGAATAAACAAATGGGATCTTATCAAAATAAAGAGCTTCTGTGGGGCTAAAGAAAATAGTATTAAAATAAAAAGAAAACCAACCATATGGGAAAACATATTTGCCAATGATACCTCAGACAAGGGTCTGATCTCCAAAATATACAAAGAACTCATACAGACAAAAAATCCAATTAAAAAATGGGCAATAGACATGAACAGACACTTCTCGAAAAAAGAGATACAGAGGGCCCAGATTCATATGAAAAGATGCTCAACATCATTAGCCATCAGAGAGATGAAAATTAAAACCACAATGAGATACCACCTCAAACCAGTCAGAATGGCCATCATCAACAAAGCAACAGATAACTGTTGGAGGGGATGTGGAGAAAAGGGAACCCTACTGCACTGTTGGTGGGAATGCAGACTAGTGCAGCCATTGTGGAAAACAGTATGGAACTTCCTCAGAAAAATGAAAACGGAACTGCCTTTCGACCCAGCAATTCCACTACTGGGATTATATCCTAAGAAGCCTGAAAAACCAATTCAAAAGAACCTTTGCACTCCTATGTTCATAGCAGCACAATTCACAATAGCCAAGTGCTGGAAACAACCTAAGTGCCCATCTACAAAAGAATGGATCAATAAACGATGGTACATTTACACAATGGAATTCTACACAGCAGAAAGGAAGAAGGAGCTTATACCCTTTGCAACAGCATGGATGGAACTGGAGAGCATTATGCTAAGTGAAGTAAGCCAGGCAGTGAGGGACAAATTCCATATGATTTCACCTTTAACCGGATCATAACCAACAAAAGCAGAAAGCAAGCAGAACATAACCAGAGACATTGAAATTAAGAACAGTCTAACAATAGACAGGGGAGAGGGGGGAGGGGACAATGGGGAGAAGGGTTTTCAGGAATCACTGTGGAGGAGGAAGGCTGGGGGGGAGGTGGGGCTGCAGGGGAAGGGAGGAGGGGAGGGGAAAGGATGCAAATAACTGTAATTGAACAAAAAAAATAAAATTAAAAAAAGAATAAATGAATAAAATATAATCTTAAAGATTGTGTCTGTGCAAGAAGATCCCTCATTTGTAGTTTAACACGCTAATAAATTAGATGGATTTTTATTTGCTGGGCTCCACCAAGTAATGCAGTTGTCTAACAGACAGTGCATTAGCCACTGATGCAGAGAAAGGAAATTTTACTCCATCTGGTTTATAATGTCTTTCCTTGAGGGGATAGTTTAGTGGGTTATATAGACTGTTTAGAGCCAAAGATTCAGCCCTGTAAAGTTGACTCAGTTCTTACTCATCCCTCCCATCTGTTTTCTATAGAAAGCCTTTCAGAAACACTGAATACTGGTTCTGAATCCATTGAACAAGTTATTAAAGGTCTTATGTTGTTTGTAGTATGACCAAAGAGAGTTTGGATCTCTCTGGATACTTGAATACATTTCAAATTTTTATGTTTCTGAAGATCACCGAATCTAAAAGAAAAATCCAACCAATTATGTGACCACATTAATATTCCACAGAGCAAGGAAGCAAAGGAAATGATTTTTAGGGGCTCCACAAAAAACAAAACCCTCAGTATGTCAAACAAAATGATTCATTTGTAAGAGGCATTGTAATAGTGGGACTAGCATAACTTTGTAATTCAGACATAGGTTCAAATCCTCCCTGTGTTATTTACTAATCACATAACTTTCAGCTTTAATGTGATCCGACCCTCAGTTCTCCAGTCCATAAAACAGAAATAACATTTATATCGCAGAATAACTAGAAGGGTTAAATGAGATGATATATGTGAAGCACCCAATATAACACTTGGCACAGAGTAAGCAAAGAATACATGGCAGCAATTATTAATAATTAATTAACCCACTGAGACTTGAAAAGTTATTTTCATTTTCATACTAAAAATACACAGCAAGGCTTATACCAAAAGACAAAATCAAACCATCCCGAAAAAGCCAGTGAGATCAACGGATTTTGTTATGATTTGCACTGCATTTATTGTTAGTGTTCATAAGTTCAACAAGTATCTGCACTCTGTGCAGGATGATGCTGGTCTCATATTTGGCATCTGGGAATTTCAGGTAATTTCATGTTAAAGACTGAGGAGGATATATGATGATATATCCTGGCACTTTAGATATTTGGAAATTGAGTTTTGTTTCTAGGGCCTGTTACACAAAAAGCAAGTTGACATCTACCAAGGACATGTACACTGACAGGCATCAGATTTTCATTCCACTAAAGCCTACGCTTTCAGACAGAAGGTGGCACAGGAAAGGAGTTCATCACTGGGGCTTTTCCTTCCTCGGGTCTGCTTGCCTTCTGTACAATTCCTCCACCCAGATAGCCACAGAACCAACAGTCATTAGATTGTCTTGTTTTATAAAAAAAGATGTTGTAGGGATGGGAGGGGCCAATTTAAATGAGGCAATCACTGAAGAACTGTGCCACCCTCTCCTTTCATTTTCTTTCTTAGAGTAACTAGAAAAAATAGCAAGAGAGTTGTCTTAGGAAAGGTGTACAATTTATTGATGATTATGATTATGTGTACTCTCAGAGGAACAGATGAAACCGGACTATGGGGAGGGTTTGGTTATAGAGAAGCATGTGAGAAAGTAATGCTCTGCTTCTGCCAATTAATTTTATATTTGTGCAATGAACACTGACCGCTTTGCCATATGGTGTAGGGAGGTGGTTAAGAGCTTGTGTGTAAGAGTCTCCCTGCTGCATTTCATCTTGGCTGACCCACCAACTGGTGTACAACTTTGGACAAATCACCGAAACTTCCTAACTTAGATCTTAGAACTATGAATTGGGTATAATAAAAGAACCAACCTATAACTGGTGTGAAAATCAGAAAAGATTTATTAAAATACCTGACATACAACAAACAAGCCTTTTTTTGTGAGTTATTTGCTGAATATTGAAGACTTTAACTTAAAAAAAATTAATGAATCTATGTGGCTTACTTGAGTTTCTTAGAAAGTTTAGACAACTAGTCTAGTCACACACCTAGCTCATGACACAGCCAAGGTTCAAACTCAGGCAAGAGGCACTTATTGAAAAAGAAACAAGATACAAGAAACATTGTACATACAATGATGCCTCAGTCCCCTTCAAAGTAGGCACCTTGGCCTCACTCAGTTCTCCCAATCACCATCAGCTGCCCCATCGTATTTTGCTGAATCTCATTGATGGTCTGATATCTCTTCCTTTTCAAAGGTGACTTTAATTTGGGGAACAGCCAGAAGTTGCGGGGCACCAAATCTGGGCTGTAAGGTGCTGAGTCACCTGGGCGATTGGCTGTTTCAGCAAAAAAATTCTGCACAAGATGCCATGCATGAGTGGATGCGTTGTCGTGATGAAACTGCCAATCACCAGTTGCCCATAGCTACAGCCTTCTGAATCATCTTTAGAGTGTCCATGGAAGAATGTTCAAGCTTAACACAAAATCTGATGCAGGCTCATTGCTCTACTCACTCAGTCATTTTGAGTGTGATGGCCACACAGTACACATGCTCACTCAAGGGTGTCTACTGCCCCCACTGACTAATACAGAGAAGTCGTCGTTGTTCACACATGTGCATCTAGTCCATTCTCCTTGGCTACCAGATAACATCAGTGTTGTGTAAATAGTTCTCAGTATATTAACAATGGCTGGACTTTTTCTGGAAATTTTATTTTGAGAGAAGGCAATTCCATCATACAAAAAGTAAAATAAAATAACATTTTTATTTTTCATATTTTATTTTATTTTAAAAGACATTACTGTATCTATGCATGTTTTGTATGGTTCTAATAATTATGTATGGAATTTTATTTTCTGAACTTTTTCCCTTATATTCTTATAAGCAATTCCCGATGACTATATTATTCACAAAAGACAACTTTAATAGTTGCATAATATTCTATCAAGTTGGTGCATCACAAATAATAAACCATTTACTTTGGCTATTTCCAATTTATCTCCACTGTACATAACACTACATTAAACATTTTCATATATATGCCATTTTTTTCTGTTGAATTTTCTTATGTAGAATAATTTGCCTGCATAACAAATTAATTTATATAAACAACCTCTAATTCTTGATCATCATATTGATTTTATTTTATTTTTTCTGTTCAAGAAAGAGTTACATGTACTGTACACAAATATCCTCAAGGGAGAAAAAGAAAGTCCCTGTTATCTTAACTCCCAAAAATCCTCATTGTTGAAAATGTATATTTATTTTCCAAGTTAATCTTTTCCCCTTTAGATATATTAATATATATTATTATTAATTTATATAAAATTTTATAATGGTCTACTCACATATAAATGTTTTATTCTGTTTAATGGAGGAGTAAGATGTCTTTATATAGTTAGGCCATAATTTATTTATTCATTTCCCTGTTGATGGATAATTGTTTGCAATTCTCTTACATGAAAAACAATGATATAACAAATGCATGTGCACACTTGCATGTGTATAATCATACTTCTGTGAGTGTTTAAGTGGAATTCACTGATGCGCATTAAAGGGTATGAAAAATTTGAATTTAGTAGGTGTTCTCAAATTGTGTTCAAAACATATTGCTTAAGAGAAAGAAGTCAATCACAGAACATCAAATATTATATAACTCAGTTTCTCTGAAATGTCTGAAATAGGCAAATCCACAGCAATAGAAAGTAGATTAATGATTGCGTATGGGGAGTGGATGCTAATGAGTATCAAATTTTTCCTGGGGCGGGAAGACGGTTGCACCACTCTGTGAATATATTAAAAACCACTGAATTACAAAACAAAACAAAAACTACATGGTTTTTCAAAAATTATTTCCAAAACTACACTGAATACTCCCTTTACCTTGCTATCACAGAAGCCTCCACTTTCCTCAGTGTCCCCTCACGGTCCTCTGGGAGTGGATTTTTTCTCACACAACTTTGTATCATTGGGACTGCAGATATATTCATTGCTTCTCATTCAATGAAGACTGCAGAAGTCTTCATTGCTTCCCATTTCCTTTTCTATTGCTGTCTCCCTCTGTTCTAAAAACTGGCAGCAAGCCAACAAGCAAAAATAACTTTGAATCTCACATCATAAGCTACACATCCAGGTCACATCCCCCTCATTCCCTGAATACTATAGCCCCTGGGTGATTGTCACTTTCACTGACACTACTTCTGTCCTCTTTATGATGTCAACATCTCAACACAGAAGACCCTTCTAATGCCTTGGTTTCTCAGTTCCTTGATCTATTCTCATATAATGGTTGTGTCCTTGACTCAATCTCCTAAAATGCCCTAAGCGTTGTCTATCAGTAGTTGCAGCCTTGCCATTAGCTCAAATTCAAGCACACCACTCTCCAACCAGGACCATCTTCCCAACTCCCTCCAGAACCATTTTCCAACCTTACAGGAACAAAAGGAGCCTCCCTCCTTTCTCTGTTCCTCATCTCCCTTACCCACGCCTTTCATCCTCTTTCCCAGTAAAATGCCTTGGTTCCATTATTATAAATATTATAAACCACTCTCTTCACCCTCAACTCCTTTGTGTCTCTTCACCATCCTTTCCTGGAAAAATCACAATTCTGCTTAAATATAATGCACTATCTGGTTTTACTTGCACCCTCCTCTCCCTTCTTGGGGTTGAGATGATGGCTTTGTTTCTTATTTCATTAAAAAAAATTGAAGAGCTCAGAAGAGAAGCTTTACAAGTGCCCACAACCTCCCCTGCTCTCCTGCATGGCATGCCTGCAGTGTACTGCCCTACCTGACAGGGCCAACTGCTCCGCTGATGTCCCATCCAGCCTTTCTCACCTACTCAAGGACATTGTTTCAGTAAATATCCCCCTTCCCTTCCTGCATCAATAGTTCTCCTATCTATACTGGATCATGCCCTTCAATATACAAATATGCAAATATTTCTTCCATTAATGTTTTTTTACCTCAATCCCCACTCTAGCTACCAACACCTTACCCTTCCCTTTTGGAGCAAAAAAAAGTTCTCCACTCTTTTCTGTACTCAGTCTCAAATTCCTCTCCTCCCATTATCCTTTAACTGATAGCCATCAAGCTTTTGCCTTCCCTAAAATTGACTTTGTCAAGGTCCTCATCATGCCAGTCTGATGGTACATTCACCTTTTCATATTACTTGCCTACTTAGTAGCATTAAACCACAGTTCCCTCCTTTCTAACATACTTTCTTCATGTGGTTTCTACAACACCACTTTCTCCTGGGGTCTTCCTACCCCTGGCCATTCTTTTCTAGTCTCTTTTTACTATGTCTTTATCTTCCCATTACCCCAACACTGGAGATTCCAGGGGCTCAGTCTTTGAATGTCTTCACTTCTCAATCTATACTCATTCACCTGGTGCTCTCATCAAATATTACAGCTTTAAAAAACAAGGTGTATGCTTATGTCTTCCCAATGTCTATCTTCTATTTCTAAAGAACCCTGTTCACTATCTGTACACACCCTAGCTTCCTCTCTGTTCTTCCCTCACACTAGGCACATTTTCAGCTTAGGGCCTCTGTACATCCTGGCCCCCTGTCCCATATGGGTCTTTCCTCCACTGATGTGGACTCCGGACCACAGTGTCCAAGGTGTTATGGATGAGAATAAGTCTACCAAGACATGATCTGCTTGGGTAGGAAAGGTGGACGATCTCTCAAAGAAGAAGGACCAGGAACCTGTTCCTTAATGGGCTTTTATTGGGTTTAATCTGCATAGGAATAGAGGGCATATATGTATAGCTCATCGATCATTGTCAGACAGTAATGATCAAACAATAGATAACATTCAGAGAACTCTAAGGGCTTATTTTGTGTCAGGGTCAGATAGTGAAAGGGCCACAAAACTTTGGGGAACAAACTCATTTCATGCTTGGACCCTTATCATTTAAATTGAGGGTATTAGCAAAGTAGGTTTCACAGGATTTTATGCATTCTTTCTTAGGCCTGATTGCCCCAGGGAACCCACCCTTTCCAGCACAGGGCTGCACCCACCTCCAGCATTATTTCAGGCTTAAGTCAGGCAGGGGAAGTAAGGCAGCCAAGAGATTAGGAGACTTCTTGCAGACAGAATGAGAACTCAGGCTATGTCAAAGCTGAGGGGCAATGGTCCATCACCCCCTTTTCTGTAGTCCCTATGTCCTTCTCTGGGGGTTCCTTAGTGACTGTGTCTGTCATAGGTCATTCCTCCCTTGAGGAATCTTACCCATCATTGGCTAACCATCCATGTGCTCAGGGCCAAGCAGGGTGAAGTAAAAGGGGAAGAGGTGATGCCCCTGCCAGGGAGATAAGCTTTGTCTCCTTAGTGGTTTATGGTCCCAAGTTCTCTCACTCAGCCTTAGCCATGGGAGAGGTTACAGTTTCTGAAAACAGGCAGGGTGGTTCCCAACACTCCATTCTGCTGAAATGTCACCCTCTCAATGAGCTCTTCATTAATGCCCAATTTAGAATTATAACCCCATCCCATCTCACATCTTGGTATGCCTTAGTCCCCTGCCTACCTTAATTTTTCCATATTCCTTACAGCACAGATCCATATTATTTAGTTTGTTTACATTCCATCCCTCATCTGAGTTCACCATAAGGCAAACTAAATGAGAACAGAGATTTTAGGTGATCACTGATTTATCTCCAATTTTTTGAAAAGTTCCTCACTTAGAACATATTCTCAATAATTATATGTTGAATTAATGATTATATGAACAGACATTAAGAGCAATGTATAAATAAATGTACCAATTTTGCTATAACATTAGCAGATCAGAGTGCTGCCATTAAAAAAAAAAACTAGTAAGTTTTAAAAGAGATCTCTAATTTTCTAATTTGTATTTCTTTAAAAAGTTTCCTTATATGTTACTTAACAAAATTTATTTGTTTACTGTGCCTATTTAGGAGCCAGATTTTGGAAAACAGCAAGCCTGTCTTCCATTGTTTGCTGTGGTCTCAAACAGCAATATAAAGCACAAGTGTGGCATCGGGAGTCTGAAGACACTGATGTGAAAATCACTGCACACATACAATGTTCTATTATTATCAGCCTGAGCTAGCACAGAGCATTGTTAAATCTTAAAATTACAATATGGTTTTCAGTTCTTGGACTAAAGGAAACCTTGAATTTGTTTCCAAAAGTAAAATGCAGAAAATCAACACTACTTAAAAACTCAGGGATTCAATCACGGTGGGAAGACCTTCGCTGCCCTTGTCAGTTGTCACTCCCCACATGTGGCTATCGAGCACGTAACTGTGGCCACACTATTGGGGTCTAGAGCAAATGTAAGATACACACCAAATTTTGAAGACAGCGTGAAAAATGTGTAATTTTTATCAGTATGTTTATTTTTATTACATGTTGACATCATCAGGATTGATATAGAGTGGATTAAATAAATATATGATTAAAATTAATTTTCACTGTTTCTTTTTACTTTTCCATGTAGCTACTAGAATACTTAAAATTGCATATGTGAACAGTGTTAGTTTAAATTTTAAAAAGTCTCAAGAGACATAGTAAGTTGAAATATGGAACCCTAGATTGGATTCTTATTTAAAAATAACAAGCAACCATAAAAACACCCTTGAAAACAATTGCAGAAATGTGAATATGGATTGAATACTAGATATATAATTGTTAATTTTCTTATTTGTGATACTGATATTATAGTTACACAGGCAGATGTTTTTTACCCTTAGGAAAAACACCCTGAAGTAATTACTTATGAAAAATATCATGATTGCTAAACTTATTTTCTTTTTTTTTAATTTTTTAAATAAATATTTTATTTATTTATTTTTAGAGAGCGGGGAAGGGAGGGAGAATGAGAGGGAGAGAAGCATCAATGTGTGATTGCCTCTCATGTAGCCCCCACTGGGGACCTGGCCTGCAACCCAGGCATGTGCCCTGACTGGGAATCGAACCGGCGACCATTTGGTTCACAGCCCACACTCAATCCACTGAGCTATACCAGCTAGGGCCACTAAACTTATTTTCAAATATTTAGTGATATATGTTTATAATTTAACATTTTAGGATCATAATATTTATATTTTCTTTATATTATATTAAATAGTACCTTTATTTAAAAAACAAGTATTTATATATTTTATATTTACGTGTTTATGTATATTTATATATTTACATGCAGTTATGTATAATATCTGTGTGAATATATATAGATACATAGCAAAATAGTAACAATTATTACATTTAGACAGAAGTTAATGATAACAATTGGTTTTCATTAAACCATTTTTAACAACCATTCTATATGTTAGAAGTTTTTCATGTTGGAGAAAAGTTTATGGCCCCCCAAAAACGTTGTGACTAAAACTAAGTGACAAAATTTTTCTACAGTGACATCCACTTGGAAGAGAACATTATAAAACAGAATTCAGAATCAGACAAGAAATGAGTATTTTAAAATAATGTAAAATTTTATGCAGGTTTACATACTAATTTATCTCTAAATATACCAAAACTTTCTTCAATTCCTTGAACCACTTTCTTTGCTTTAAAGAAGCAAGCCATTAAGTTATACACTAAACTATGTACAATGGAATATTATATAGCAATAAAAAAGATCTAAATCTTGTAATTTGTGACTTGTAATAGATGGACCTACACTGTATTATACTGAGAGAAATATGTCAGACAGAGAGAGAAAAATACCATATGGTTTTGCTTTTATGTGGAATCTAAACAAACAAATAAAATAAAACAAAATAAAATCAAATTCATAGAAAGAGAGACCAAAGAGATGGTTTCCAGAGGGGAGGAGAGTTTGGGTGAATGAATGAAAAGGTGAAGGGGAATATAATTAATAATTTTTAATAAGTTTGCAGTGACAAATGATTACTAGAATTAGTGGAGTGATTATACTGTAAGGTATAAAAATGTCAAATCACTACATTGTACACTTGAAACTAATATAACTAATACAATATTGTATTCCTACTAACTATACTTGAATTTTAAAAGAATAAGAAAATAGCCCTGGCCAGTGTAACTTGTTGGTTGGAGTGTAGTCCTGTGCACCAAAAGGTTGTGGGTTTGATTTGCATTCAGGGCACATACCTAGGTTAAGGGTTCTGTCCCTGGTCAGGGCACGTGTGGGAGGCTCTCTAACACTGATGTTTCACTCTCTCTTTGTCTCCTTTCCTATCTCTAAAAATCAACAAATGCATCTTTGAGTGAGGATTAAAACAAACTTTAAAAATAAAAAGTAAGAAGAAATAAAAATTTTAAAAGTAAACCAAAAACGAAATTTTATCAGTTAGAAATTGCCATCTGTCTCTTTGGAAAATAGGTGTGTGAGTTGTCCTTCATGGATGGTAACCCTTAGTCCATGCCTTAGGCATCATATATACCTCTTTTGAAATACATCCACAGGCCCTACTGCTGGTAATTTCTCAGCTTGACTGACATCTTCAGTTTTCACATTCACATTCACACCTAATTCCAGAAAGCTTAATTGATGAGCTAGTGTCAATGCCCTGAGGGCTTCTTTGGGAAGATTATTAGGATGACATGCAAAACAAGATTTACAGAGGTAGACTACCGACATTGTGTTTGACAGAATCAAGGATTGAGTAATGTTAGTTATGAATCAGAAGTCATTTTTTTTGCTTACATATTTTTTGGAAGCAAAGATATTATGACATTACCTCAAGCAAAGATATTATGACATTACCTCACTACTCCAGTCAGAGAAAGATTCTTAACACCATGGCAAAATGTAAAATAGTATTAGAGAACACTATTTTGTGCAAGATGCTTGTTTAAATCTCTTCAAATGCAAGTAGGTATTTTTTATTTTTTTATAAGAAAATTTTATTGTAATCTGAATAATAGGTCTTTGTAATGTCATGGGCATTAATTTAATCCCAAGACAGTTCCAACACTTGGGCCTCTATAGATCATACTGGAAGTCAAATCAGCAGGACTGGTATAAGGTCTGGTTCCCTAAAGATAGTTCAAATGTAACTAGATTGAAGAATAGCAAACCTGTAAACTATATATTCAATATACAATGTAAACATTTCACTAGGGCTACCTCAGCATTCCAATCCATCTGGAAGTGCCCATCAATGTAATCCTCATGCCTCTGTGATGTTTTTCCTCTTTTCCCTGAAAGAACCCTGGGCATGTTTCAGTTCCTTCTGCCCACCAAGCCTGCCCCAGGGTAGAGTTGTGCTTTTAAAGCCCTGCCTAGCTCTTGGCACAGAGCCTGGTTCATCATAGGTGCTCAGCAAACGCTTGGAGGAATGGCTCTCATTCTTTTTTGACTGAAATCCACAAATATGTCTTATTATGAGTATTTCCCAATGCACGCTACTTCATCTCTTATAAATAATGGTCAAGACCACAAACATGATTTCAAACTTATTAATGAAGTCTTCTTTTGAATGATAGAATCTACCCACATGCTAATGATTTTATTAATGGAAGTTACCCAAATGCTAATTGACTTATTTAGGATTGGTTCAGTAGAACCAGTCTTTCACAAAAGGCATATATAGGCTTTCTTGGGATATGTTATGATTATCATTTAAAATCATTTTTCTTTCAGTAGGTCATCTCATATCCACACTCCTTTCTTGTAATGGCCTTAATCTCATTAACCCTTATTAATGCTGGTTCATTTACTGTTGATAGTAGGATTGAGGGGCAGTTATTTTTGTGAGTATGGGTTTATTTCCTAGGCATTGTAGTTTCATTCTGGCAGTACCTACACAACAGCACACAAGACATGGTGGGCAGAGTGACCCTCAGTCAACCAGCTGGAGGGAAGGACCCACCAAATAAAGACCTAACAATAATCAAAGCCCAGTTACATCCAGAGAACTGTCATAAACTGCATAAAGGGCCTTCCAAGAGCATTAAGTTCAAGAGATCGAGGAGACTGCACCACTGAATCTCACAGGCCTCCCACCATAGAAGCTCACATCACAAAATCAGGAAGTCAAAACAGGTCAATTTAAGAAGCAGAAGCAAAAAAGAAAATTCTCACAAATATGGGAAAACAAAGAAACAAAACCCAACAAAAAAGAAAGGAAGAATCCTCAGAAAGAATGCTAAATGAAATAGAAGCAGGTCAATGTCAGATATTGAGTTTAAAATAATGGTTATAAGGAAGCTCAATGAGCTCACTGAGAATGACCAAAAGTATGCAGAGAAACTAGGAGTAATTTACTGCAAACTATATCAGCATTAAAAAAGACACAGAAACAATCAACCACAACCAAGAGGAAGTGAAGAATATAATTTCTGAATTAGACAACACAATAGAAAGGATTAGAAGTGGGCTCAATGAAGCAGAGAATCAAATCAATGAGCTGGAGGACAAGGTAAGAAAAAACTCCCCAAAAAGGCAAGAAAAAAAAAAGACTCAAGAAAGAATGAAGAGGGGTTAAGTGAAATGCAGGACAACATTAAATGGAATAATATCCATATAATAGGGTTACCAGAAGGAGAAGAAAAGGAGAAAAGTATAGAAAACCGGTTTGAAAAAGTAATGATGGAAAACATCCCTAATTTGATGAGAGAAAAAGTCACACAACTCCAGGAAGCAGAGAGGGTCCCAATCAAGAGGAACTCAAATAGGCCCACTGCAAGACACATCACAATTAAAATGACAAAATTCAAAGACAAAGAGGGAATCTTAAAGGCAGCAAGGAAGAAATAGGAAGTCACATACAAGACACCTCTGATACAGCTAGCAGTTGATTTCTCAACAGAAACATTACAAATCAGAAGAGAATGGCCAGAAACATTCAACATAATGTAAAGCAAAGGCCTGAAACCAAGACTACTCTATCCAGCAAGGCTCTCAATTAAAATGGAAGGAAAAATAAGGAGATTCCCAGATCAAAGAAGGATAAAAGAGTACACCTCCACTAAACAGCATTGCAAGATATGCTAGAGACTGCTTTAAGAAGAGGAAGAAAAATAGTGAGAGAGGAACAAAGGTACAAAGGGAATAAAAGGGCAATGAATAAATACCAATCAATAATAAACTTAAGTGTAAATGGATTAAATGCTCTATCAAAAGACCTAGGGTAGCTGAATGGTTAAGAAAACATGACCTGCACATATGCTGCCTACAGGAGACCTACCTCACAACACAAACCTACACAGACTGAAAGTGAAGGGTTGGAAAAACATATTGCAAGCAAATGGGTAGGAAAAAAAACAAGCTTGGGTAGCAATACTTATATCTGAAAAAATAGATTTCAAAACAAGGCCCTAAAAAGAGACCCAGAAGGACAATTCATAATACTCAAGGGAAGAATCCATCAAGAAAACATGAATATTATAAACACATACACCCGACATAGGAGGACCCAAATATATGAGGAAATTCTTGCAGGTGTCCAAGAAAGATAGAGAGCAACACAGTTATAGTAGGAAATTTTTAACACTCTACTGTCAACAATGGATAAGTCTTCCAAGAAAATATCAACAAGGATATTGTGGAACTGAGCGAAGCATTAGAGCAAAATGACTTAACTGATATACATGGAACATTTCATCTCAAAGAATCAAAGTATACATTCTTTTCAAATGCATATGGAATATTTTCAAAGGTAGACCACATGATAGGACATAAAACAAGTATCAGCAAATTCAAGAAAACTGAAATCATATCATGCATTTACTCAGACTTTAGAAGGGCTTAAAACTAAAAACCAATCTCAGGGAAAATATTTTAAAATATTCAAACTCATGGAGACTGAATAACATGCTATTAAACAATGAATGGGTTAAGAATGAGATCAAGGAAGAAATCAAAAAGTTTCTGGAAATAAATGAAAATGAAATCACAACAGTCAAAAATCTATGGGACACGAAAAGCAGTCTTGAGAGGGAAATTCATAGCAATACAGGTCTACCTAAAAAAGATAGAAAGATTACAAATAAACAACATAACCACACATCTACAAGAATGGGGTTACAAAGAAAGACCAAAGAAGATGGAAGGAAGGAAATAATCAAGATCAGAGCAGAATTATATGACATAGAAACTAAAAGAACAATTTAAAGGATCAATAAATCCAGGAGATGGTTCTTTGAAAATATAAACAAAATTAACATGCCTTTAACCAGATCCATTACGAAAAAATGAGAGACAACACAAATAAATAAAATCAGAAATGAAAGAGGAGAAATTACAACTGATACCATAGAAATACAGAGGATCGTAAGAAATTAACGAAGAACTATATGCCAAGAAATTTGAAAACCTAGGAAAAATGAGCCAATTTCTAGAAAAATATAATCTTCCAAAACTGAACTGTGAAGAGGCAGAGAGCCTAAACAGACCAGTAACAGCAGGTGATATTGAAGCAGTATACAAAAACTCCTGTCATACAAAAGCCCTGGACCAGATGGTTTCATAGGAGAATTTGATAAAACATTTAAGGAAAAGTTAACCCTTATACTTCTCAGACTATTCCAAAAATTCAAGAAGAGGGAAGACTTCCAAATTCTTTTTATGAGGCCAGCATCACCCTAACCCTATACCAGACAAAGATACAACAGAGAAAGAAAACATCAGGCCAATATCACTGATGAACATAGACACTAAAATCTGCAACAAAATATTGGCAACCTCATCCAGCAATACATCAAAAAGATCATACACCATGATCATGTAGGATTCATCCCAGGGGTGCAAGGATGGTACAATATTCATAAGTCAATAAATGCAATACAGCACATAAATCAAAGGAAAGATAAAAATCATATGATCATATCAATAGATATGGAAAAAGCATTTGATAAGGTACAGCACCCATTTATGATAAAAACACTCAGCAAAGTAAGAATAAAGGGAGCATACCTCAACATAGTAAAGGCCATATATGAAAAACCTACAGCCAACATCATACTCAACAGACAAAAACCAAAAGCTTTCCGACTAAGATCAGGAGTAAGACAAGGATGTCTGCTTTCACCACTTCTATTCAACATAGTATTGGAAGTCCTAGCCATAGCAATCAGAAAAAAAAGAAATAAAAGGCATCCAAGTTGGAAATGAGGACATAAAACTGTCATTGTTTGCAAATGACATGATAGTGTAAATAGAAAACCCAATAGACTCCACCAAAAAACTACTGGACCTAATAAGTAAACTTGGCAAAACAGCGGTATACAGTCAATATTCAGTAATTGGAGGCATTTTTTACACCAACAATGAAATATCAGAAATAGAAATCAGGAAAAAGTCCCATTTCTAGAGCAACTAGAAAAATAGAGTACTTAGGAATTAACCTAACCAAGGAGGTAAAAGATCTGTACTCAGAAAACAACACTGAAGGAAGAAATTAAGGAAGACACAAACAAATGAAAACATATACCATGCTCATGGATTGGAATAATTAACATCATTAGAATGTCCATATTACAGAAAGCAATTTATAGATTCAACACCCCTATTAAAATACCAATGACATATTCCACAGATATAAAACAAACATTTCAAAAATTTATATAGAACCACAAATAACTCTGAATCCAGAGCAATTTTGAGAAAGATAAACAAAGTAGGAGGGATCACAATAACTGACATCAAACTGGCATAAGAACAGACACATAGATCAATGGAACAGAAAAGGGAACCCAGAAATAAACCCAAGTCTCCATGGTCAATTAATATTCAATAAAGGGGGCAGAAGCATAAAATGGAATAAAAATAGCCTCTTCAACAAATGGTGCTGGGAGGCCTGGACAGCTACATGCAAAAAAATGAAACTTGACTATGGGAGACTGTTCTGCATGGCATGGGCCCAGCTCCCACTCAGACAGTGGAGAGCAACACAAGGCCCATGCCTATGGATAGGTTCTCCCGTGGGGAATCAGGCCTGCATTATACCTAGGCTGCTATGAAACTTGCTTTTGCTAAAACTCTCTTACTCTGAATTGAGGCAGCAAGGGCTTATTGCAACTTCCTAAAATCCCTACTAAAACCTTCCAAGGATGAGTGTAACCAGTTCAACCACTTTCCCCTTTACATTTGCAAATATCCTTCTTTCTTGATGTAATTAGCAACGTTCTTTCCTTTGTTATCTGTAAAATGTAAGCAATCACCTATAGTGATCCTATGCATAGTCAATGAGGACCTGTGCATAGTCAATGAAAACCACCCTCAATAATGTGCCCAGAAAGACAATACAAGCCTGTCAAGGCAAGGGTCAGTGTGCACTCCACTTGAGAGAGTGGCCAAGGTGTTCCAAGGCAGTTTCCTCTTGAGTGAGTGGCCATGCCTTCCCTTTTCCTCCACAGGACTCAGTAATCTATGTGAATTTGTCTCATGTCTCAGCTAGGACTCTGCAGAACTGCAGGCCTGTGTCCGCTTCACTTGACCACCTACTTACACCATACTAAAAAATAAACTCAAGATGGGTAAAAGATTTAAATTAAGTTGTGATACCATAAACGTCCTAGAAGAGAACATAGGCAGTAAAATATCAGGTATTCCATGCAGCAATATTTTCACCAACATGTCCCCTAGAGCAAGGAACATAAAGGAAAGAATAAACAAATGGGACCTCATCTAAATAAAAATCTTCTACATGACTAAAGAAAACATTAGCAAAACGAAAAGGGAGCCAATCATATGGAGAAATATATTGGCCAATGATATTTTGGACAAGGGTTTAATATGCAAAATATATAAAGAACTCAGAGGACTACACTCCAGGAAGACAAGCAATCCAATTAAAAAATGGGTAAAGGACCTAAATGTACACTTCTCCAAGGAGGACATATGGAGGACCCAGAGACATATGAAAGGATACTCAGCATCCCTAGCCATCAGAGCAAATTAAAAACACAATGAGATACCACTTCACACTGGTGAGAATGGCCATCATAACCAAATCAACATACAACAAGTGCCAGTGAGGTTGTGGAGATAGCTAGTACACTGTTGGTGGAAATGCCAACTGGTGGAGCCACTGTGGAAAACAGTATGGAATTTCCTCAAAACTAAAAATGGAACTGCCTTTTGACCCAACAATTTCACTGCTGGGATTATACCCTAAGAATACTGAAACACTAGTTCTAAAGAACCCATGCATCCTGATATTCATAGCAGCACAATTTATAATAGCCAAGTGTTGGAAGCAGAATAGGTGCCCATCAGTAAATGAGTGGATCAAAAAACTGTGGTACATTTACACAATGGAATGCTATGCAACAGAAAGAAAGAAGGAGCTTCTACCCTTCATGACAGCATGGATGCAACTGGACAGCATTATGCTAAGTGAAGTAAGCTAGATGGTGAAAGACAAATACCATATGATCTCATCTTTAACTGGAAGATAATCAACAAAACAAACAAGTAAGCAAAATATAACCGGAGACATTGAAATTAAGAACAAACAGACAGTAACCAGAGGGGAAGAAGAGGGAAATAACAGAGGAAAGAAGGGAAAGAGTCATCAAAGAACATGTATAAAGGACCCATGGGCAAAGCCAAAGTGGGTAAGATTGAGGGTGGGAACATCACTTCTGCTTTTCTACAACCATATTGCAAAGCTCAGCCCAAGGCCTGCCTTCTCCATGAGGTTTCACTCATTACCCAGGGACATAGCATGGGTCCATCCTCTGATGACCAACCATTGCTTGTCCAGGAAGCTCACCTAGCATTGGATCACAAGCTGAGAAGAGGAGTGGTGTAGTGGCTGTCCATGTGTGCTTGGGTTCTAAGCCTTCTTCTACCTGGAGCATCTTTGAGATCTTGGTTGATTATAGCATTTCTCTGTGTCTCATTTTCTTGGTCTCTGAACAGAGGACAGTAATAATAGTTACCTCACAGGATTATTGTGGGGATTAAACAGATTAATTTTTGTAGAATACTTAGAACAGTATAGAACATCTCAATAAATGTTATCTGTAATTATCTATGCTGACTTGTACTGTCTTGTTAAAATTTATCTGTTTTTATTTCAGTTTTTAAAATAACATTTTTATTATAGAATTGTTTTAGATTTACAGAAAAACTGTGAAAATGATACAGGGAGTTCTGTATAGAGATCTGACATAGTGTGATTTATTCGTTACAATAATGAACCAATATTGATACATTAATAATATTAAGTCCATGCTTTAGACAAATTTGCTTAGCTTTTACCTAATGTTCTTTTTCTACCCCAGGATCCCATCCAGGATGTCACATTGTAGTTAGCCTTTGTATCTCCTTAGCTTCCTCTTGGCTCTGACATTTTTTCAGACTTTCCTTGTTTTTGATGACCTTCATAGTTTGAAGAGTGCTGGTCAGGTGTTTTGTGGAATGATTCTCAGTTCAGACTGGGTAGTGGGGTTCTGGGATAAATATCCCCTCCGGTAAGTGGCCATCTCATCACATCATATCAAGGGTATATGATATCAATATGACATCCCCTGAGACAGAATTTCTCTTATTTAACTTTTTAAACGGCATTTTCTTCAACCAACAAAAAAGGAAATTTCTTGAAAGTTGAGATTGTTCCTCACAACCAGCATAGTACTATGCACATTCAGTAAATATCTTTTATTTTTCATCTTCATCTGAGGACATGCTTATTGATTTTAGAGAGAGAAGAAGGGTGGAAGAGAGAGAGGGAGAGAAATATCGATATGAGAGAGAAACATCAATAGGTTGCCTCCCATACGTGACCTGACCAGGAATCAAACCCGTGACTTTTCAGTTTACAGAATGATGCCCCAACCAAGTGAGCCATACTCACTAGGGCCAGTAAATATTTTTAACATTAAATAATAAGACTGAAGTGTGGCAACTCCATTCTACTAAAGAACAGATGGGCTGTAATTGACATTTGTCTCATAGGGAACTGCTGGCAAAGCCAGTGCTCCTGAGTAAACTGAATGGCGTTTACTAAGCTTTGCTTTCTAACCTCCAAGTCCAAGATGAAATCTGCCAGTGACTATCTACAGCTCCGAATTTAACCTGACCACAACTTCAGATAGTTGCTGTTGGGTTTAAGGAAAGAAGGAAAAAATGAATAGGGGCTCATATAAGCCTGCAACATCATTCTGGGTCATAGAACATTGGTAGGGTAACCCTTGCAAATATTTGAAATTTATGTAATTCTATCTTTAAAATACCCCCTATTTGTTGTTTTTTCTCAACTAATCATCCACTTAGTGGACTTTCTAAATAGCTTAAAATATCTGCTTTTCCATGAACTTCTTATGAGGAAAATTAGAACTGGGAACAATTATTAAGTACCTGGAAATTTCCATTGGTATTTGTGCACTTAAAGCAATTGATCACATTTAAATATCTTCATCATAGTAAAATTTGCTTCATGATCACACATTTTAAGAAGTCTAGGCAGAGGCTCTGAAAGTGATTCTACAATCACATGATAGTCTTCTGCCCATTAGGTTACAAAAATATATTCCTGAAAAAGTTTAAGAAAAGTTGCTCCATATTAATCAAATTACTTTTATTCACAAATTAGTTTATATGTTTAGTATCTTAATCCATTCTTGTTCTTCTATTATGATTGTAAACTATTTCTAGCATTCTTTTATTTAGAAAAAGCTTAAGGATATACTACTCACTGAGTATTTCGGTCTTCATTTCTGCAAAAAAAAAAAAAAAAAAAAAAAATGACCATCACCTTAAAAACAAAAGAAGTGTGCCCTGACTGGATGGCTCAGCTGGATACAGTGTTGTCCCATAAACCACAAAGTTGCCAGTTTGATTCCCAGTCATGGCACATATCTGGGTTGCTGGCTCCGTCCCCAGCTGGAGCACATACAAATCACAATCAACCAATTGATGTTTCTCTCTCACATCAATATTTTTTTTCTCCAATCAATATTTCTCTCTCTCTCCCTTTCTCTCTCTAAACATCCCTGGGTGAGGATTGAAACAAAGAAACAAACAAAAAACCCAAAAGAGATGTGTATTAAGACGTGACAAGTGGCTGAAGGTATTTCAGTAGAACATAGACCCATTGCTACCTTGTTGACAGTTTCCACTATTTTATGAAGCATAAAAAGTGGCAGAAGAGGACATGTTGTGACCTCTGAAAAACTCTAGTTCTATTCATTCCTCTCCCTACAGAGCCCTGGAAGTGTTTTCTGAGAGGTGGGAAAGCTGTTTATCCTCGCAAATTTTTGTTCTTCTGGGTTCCATTATGTAAATAACCTATTTCAGGATAATAAATACCACCCAAATCCTCTGAAGAAGTGTGGCAACATGTAGAATGTTTAGTGTTGTTCTGTTTTTCAAACTCATTATAGAGCAAAAAAAAAAAAGTATCTCATGTGAGAAAATGCTCTTCAGAGAAAGTGAAAAGCTCTGGGGAGAAACCCACAAGCAGAGGTGTGATGAACCAACAAAACCAAATTTTTCTGCTAACTTTGTAGCTCACCTCAAGACACCTACTCTGCCCTTCCCCTGGATCCACTCATGGACCTAAATATTTCCTCTTAGTGTGAATTAGTCTGGCATTTCATAAATAAAATGTAATAAAAATATAAGATGGAAGAAAGAGGCAAAATACATAAAAAGCAGTGTCCGATTCTTCTGATTCTAAGCAAATCAATATTTTTTTTTCTACTATAAGGGCACTGGAGCTTCATAACACTCTTCTTCACTTTTTTATTGTTTGCTTAAATTACCAATTTGAATGCTCCCCTTACCGATTTCATCTGTCTCAGCATTTTGAGTGCTATCTTGTTTCCCAGGTACCAGGGAACTGGCCTACCTGAATCTTTTATGCCATCAAGAACACACATTCTGATTTTCCAGATCAAGACCTTTTCCTGTGTCTGAGATGGGAACTCAACTTCACATCTATTTGCTTCTCTGGGAAAAAACAAAACAAAACAAAACAAAACACTTCCGATGTATTTATTTTCCCTTTCTGATGAGCCCCAATGAGCAGTGTTGATCTTCTGGCTCAGGTGATCAGCTCTATCTTGAATGACTCATTAAGATGAACTCACAATACACACAACACAACACACATGCACACATAATACACAAAAAGGTTGAGAAAAGGAGAGATTTGAAAATTCTACCCATTCCAGGTATACAATTTAATTATACTTTAGCCATATAATAAAATAATATGCATATGATAAAAACTGTTACATATTTAGCCACAGACAGTATCTCCTCTCCACCTGCCTTAACCACAAATAATGAATCTTACAGCAACATACTGTCTAGAAACAATGTGAAATGTAGCCTGTGCGAAGTGAATAACAGGTAAAGTCTTTAATTAGAAATTGGGTAGGCAGTTCATTTCTTTTAGCTTTCAAACCTAAAACACAGTGTAAAATTTCACAATGAAGAAGCTTTTTAAAATACATAATTTACTTACTTTTAACTTGCAGCAGCAGGCCCATCGCTAATCTTTTTATATGCCCACAGACCTATAGGGCCCGGGGAGAGGGCAATCCCACAGTATATTTTGAGGTTGGCAAAGTTGATTTTGTATCTTTCTGCCGCCTCACTTTCTTGAGTCTATCTCCTAGCTCTCCCGACAAACCCATCTAAGAGTCTTACAACAAAGGCGTATCATTTCTCATAACCTACCATATTCTAAAGTATTCTGCCTAATCTTCAATCAAATATCTCTTTAATTCTTAATCTCTGTCAAAGGTTAAAAGAAAGGCATTCTGATTAAATAAGCCCACTTAGGTATGAATAACTTAGAGCTACCTGACTGACTTCTCGCTTTCTTGACCTCCCCATGCTATTAAAAGCTTCCTTTATTAAACTTTCTCTTCTCTTGGCTTCTGCCACACCATAATCCTGTTTTTTTATATGTTTTTCAGTCCTCACCCCATAGCTCCTTTTTCTCTATTTATTCTGCAAGCCTCGTGCCTTTTACATGACCACTAAATGCTGGTGTTTCTCAAGGCTTAGTCCTAGGCATTTGAGACTTTCCCACCATGCTCCCTAAATTGCAGGCATCTTTAACATGCTTTTCCGCTACCTGTGCATTTCTTCCACTCTGTACCTGGAAATTCTACCCTTTTAAGAATCAATTTAAGTACCATGCCCTTTACAAATCATCCCTGATTAGCCTCTGTAGTCCACACATTGGTCTCACCAGATGTGGTAAGTGTCCCCCATGTGCCCCTGCAAGCCCACATATTATCACTGAGTTATAATGATGACAGTGACTGTCTGTCTCCTCTGCTTGACAAGGAGTGCGCTGCAGTCATTCTTGACTCCCCTGTGGGTACCAGAGCTCTTGACACAAGGTAGATGCACAAGTATTTGCTGAAGAAAAGAACTGCAAAGGGCAGGCTACAGAAGCTGATTCTTGGCAATGATGGGCAGAGTGAATTATGGGCACTCTGAAATCTGGGAAGAGTGAATTGTAGGATCTTGGTAAATAATTATAAAATACATAAGACCTGGTGTGAGAGCACTGGGGAGGGGAACATATTATAACTTCTAATAAGAATATTTGGACAGGATTATGTAGTTAAAATAACTTTCATACATCATCTTCACAGGGACTCAGAAGGTAGACAGAGTACATGTTATCCTTGCTGAATAGTTGTAGACACTATGGTTCTGGAGTTTAGGTGACTGGTAGGAGCTTACAGGACTTACACAGCTTAGAGGTAGATTGAAGAACATGGGCTTTTAACTGTGATCTGCTTCTCTTCCCATAATACCTTAGTGGCATTTTTTTCTGAGTAATTTGAAGGGAAAATTGAAAACACATGAGAAAGCAAATTTATTGATATAGATATAATAACAAAATGTGTAGAAGTATCTACACCACAGGAAAAGCTGGGCAAGAGAAAAACTTAATTACAACCGTTAAGAATGTCTCTAGAATAGCACTCTAAAACTCTGTGCTATTATCACTTCAGTTTATCTAGAAAGGTGGTGCTTTGGTCTGATGTGCTCATACCCAGTCAAATCAGGGGGATCAGATGGTAGAGTGGTAAGACACAGGGCAGTAAAACATGCTAAGGTGGTGGGGGCAGGTACGTTAAACCAGAAAAGTTTCCTTTAACTGAATTGTCACTCATTCATCTGGTTGTGATGGTATCTGTTCAGAGAAAAGTCCACAGAGAAAAATCTCACTAGGCCACATTTTTTGGATATACCAGAGCATTGCTATGTAAATTGGAACCCTAACTACTCCCCAACCTCCTTGCTTTATAGATTTGCTTTTCTGTCAAGGTACTCCCTAATGCAAGCAAGAGCATTAGCATCATCAAAACCTTTTCCAGATGTCTCAGAGCCAGGGAGGTGGATGTGACTGCAGTGTATCTTAGTATATTCCATGGACTGAAAGGACATGCATAAAAAGGGAATTAAATACACAAGTGTTTCAGATATGTTGCACCCACATGAGATGGCACTGGTTAGAAGGTGTCCAAATGTGGGTCTCTTCTACTCACTTGTATTCATAGAGACTACTGGATGTTTTAAAATTAAACATACAACTATTTTTTTTTTTATTTTAAGAGTCAACATGAATAAGAATGGTTTTAATTAAAAGAACCTGACATAAAACAGTTATTGCGTCATATAATTTTGTTTTATTGAATTCCGTCAAAATTCTTGCCAGGGAGATAACACAGTGTAAAAAACAAAAATAAAGAATAATTGGTGTAAAAATGCTGCCCAAGAAACACGCAGCACTGTTGTAGGTATATGAAAGATGGGTAACCAAGAAGGTTTAAATGGTGTACAACCTTCTGAGATGCTCGATCTAGTGGAGTGATGATTAAGAAACAGCCATATAGATACAGAGAACAGACTGACAGCTGTTTGGGTGGGGAGTGAAATAGGTGAAGGAATTAAGCCAAAAATCAAGACTCACATACACAGACACCAGTATGTTGATTACCAGAGGGCAGAGGGGTGGTAGCAGGTAAAAGAGGGTAAATGGCAGATAAATGGTGACAGAAAGACACTAGACTATGGGTGGCAACACAAAATACATAATATATAATATGTAGATGATGTATCATAGAATTGTACACTTGAAACCTATAAATTAACCAATGTAATCCCAATACATTCAATAAAAAAATAAAATAGGCTTCCAGTAAAGATGGCAGCATAGATAAATGGGGCACTTGAATCCTTTCACAACCACATCACAATTACAACTAAATTACAGAACAGCCATCATTCAGAACCACCTGAACTCTAACTGAGTGGAAGTTCTACAACTGTGGAATTAAAGAAGAAGCCACATCAAGACCTGTGGGAGGAGTGGAGACATCGACCCACACCTATGTGAGGTGGATAAAAATCAGGAGAGATATCTCAAATGTGGAGACCCTTCTGAGGATTGAGGGGTCCCAGCCCCACACCTGACCTGCAGCCCAGACAGGGTTCCAGTGCCAGGAACAGAAGTCTCCATAACTTCTGGCTGTAAAAGCCAGCAGGGATTGTGGCTGAGTGAGACAGAGGGTTTCTAGAGTCCCTGGAAGTTCTTCTTAAAGGGCCTGTGCACTGAAACTTACTGGCACTGAATCCCTCTGATCTTCAGCACTGGAGCAGCAGGTTGAAAGGAACTAGGGACCTACATGGAAGAACTTCATTGTCTGTCATCAGGATGAGAGCTGATGTGGGAGGCAGCTTTCTGACAGAAAAGAAGTGCTGGCAGAAAACATTGTTTGTTTTATGAGACCCCACCTCTACCCCAATGCCCACAGAGCCTGCAGACAGGTGCCAAATCTGAATCTCCATCAACCTGACTCACATTGCCCTGCCCTAGTGATTTCTTGATACCCCACACCACCCAACTTTTGGGCCCATCCAAGAAGATTCCAATGGCTTATTCATACAAATGTCCTGTCTTGGGTCATGCTTCAGACTTTCCTAAAATATCACAAACAACCAGCATCTGGCCTCAGCATACCCATGCCTCTAGGCATACTAACTGGCCCCATACCTGGCACTAGTGGCAGCTGGCCTCGGTTCACATCTTGGCCTCGCCTAGGCACCTCTGAGCCCAAACCAAGTAGAAGCCATCTGCAGTTCACTTTGTATCTCATGCCATGTGGCCCTAGGCATAACACAGGCAGCATCTGACCTTGGGTGGCACATCCCATGAGGCCCTAGAGCCAGTGCACAGGGCAGACAGCTTCAGACCATGCGAGAGCACCACCACCCAACCATCTCCATAAGCGACACACTCAAGGGGTGAACCCAGTCAGCACCAGAGCCCTACCAAAATAATTTTTGCTTTGTGGGGCGGGTCCCTGCACAGCTAATCCTTCACTGAGGTTGGTGATCACAGCCAGTCCTTGAAGCTGATTATCTTGCTGGTAAATCCTTCCCATTGACATGCCAACAGCAATCAAGGCTTAACCACAACAGGAGGGTGTACACAGCCCAAATGGTTGGGGCACACCTTGAATGCCCAGCTTTGGTGATTGGGGAGGCTGTGCCCCTGGACACTATAGAACACCTACAATATAAGGCCACTCTACCAAGCCCAGGAGATGTAACAGTTCTGCCTAATACATAGAAACAAACATAGGGAGGCTGCCAAAATGAAGAGACAAAGAAACATGTCCCCAGTGAAAGAATAAATTCCAGAAAAAGAACTAAATAAAATGGAGACAAGCAATATACTAGATGTGGAGTTCAAAACACGGGTTGCAGTATGATCAATTAACTTAGTGAGAACTTCAACAAAGAGATACTAAGCATAAAAAAAAGACATGAAACATAAAAAATAACCAATCAGAAGTGCAGAATACACTAATTGAATTGAATAATTTATAAGAAATCAACAGTAAAGTAAAGGACACTGAGAATCAAATCAGCAACTTGGTATGTAAGGAAGAAAGAAAATAAACCAGAATAGCACAAAGAAAAGAGAATTAATAAAAAGATAGTGGAAGAACACTGTGAGACAACTTTAAGCAACCAATACTCACATCATGAGGGCGCTGTAAACAGAGGGAAAGCAAGGAATTTAAAAACCTATTTGAAAAAATAATGACAGAAGACTTCACTAACCTGGTGAGGGAAATACACATACAAGTCTAGGAAGCACAGGGAGTCCCAAACAAGGTGAATCCAAAGAAGCCCACAGCAAAATAGATCATAATTAAAATGAAAAAGGTTAAAGACAAAGAAAGAGCCTTAAAAGCAGTATGAGAAAAGCAGTTAGTGACTTATATGGGAGCTCCCATAAGATTGTCAGTTGATCTCTCAACAGACACTTTGCAGGCCAGAAGGGAGTGGCAAGAAATATTCAGAGTGATTAAAAGCAAGGACTTACAATCAAGATTATTCTACCCAGCAAAGCTGTCATTTAGAATTAAAGGACATATAAATAACTTCCCAGATAAGAAAAAGGTAAAGAAGTTCATTATCACCAAACCAGTATTACATGAATGTTAAAAGGTCTTCTTCAAGAAGAACAACAAAATAATATATCTAAAATATTAACAATGAAATGACAATAAATACATATCTACCAATAATTGAATCTAAAAACAAAATAAACAAACCAGGAGAACAGAAACAGACTAATAGATACAAAAAATATTTTGACAGTTGCCAGGTGAGAGGCAGGTTGTGGGGATGGGTAAAAAAGGTGATTTGCAAGTACAAATTGGTAGCGACAGAAGGGTCACGGGAATGAAGAGTACAGCACAAGGAATACAATCAATAAGATTCTAATAACTATGTATAGTGTCAAATGGGTATGAGATTTATTGGGATAATAACTTAGTATCTTATATAATGTCTAATCACTGGGGTGTACACCTGAAACTATTGTAATATAAAATTGGAAAATTTTTAAAATAAAAAAAATTAAATTAAATTAAAAAGAGAGATTATGTATTGTTTACCTAAAAAAGTCATGTACAGAGAGATATTTAGGAGGACAGAGGTAAGACCAGAAGTTTTGCTCTTAAGTGAACAGAATTTGTGTTCTCATAGTCACTCATTTGTTAATTCATAATGAATTCTAAGTTAACATGTCAGGCTCTGTAGTTGCAACAAAAAATGTTATAATTAATGACAAGACCCCTGCCTTGGCTTATAATTGGTGTAACAAGAGTTGCTGTGGCAGGCAGGGCCAAAGGAGACACGAGCCTTGGACAAAGTGAGTGGAATGGGCACCCAGTTCAGGGTTACCATCCATCTCTGCAGAAAGAGCTGCCTGTACAGTTCAGTGAATTGGCAGAAGCTCCTATTGACTGAACTGGGGAAAACATAAGGTGGAGTGAACTTCTGGACCTAGAATAGGAGATAAGAGGGAGCAAAGAATCCAGAACGGAAACCCACAGGGCAGTATCAGAAGATAGCAGGAGATAACAATTAGCACTCAGGATCTCAAGTCTCGGCTCCTGAGGTTAAGAGTGAAACTTTGGGCAGTTTTATCCACTTTTCCAAACCTTAGTCATCCCAGCTGTAAAACTGTATAGTCCTAATATCTTCTTCCCAAATTTTTTCTGTGAAAAATTGAGATCATTCATGGAAAACAGCATAGCACCTGGCCCATGATAAAATCTCACTAACGATTAGTCGCTATTAGTGGAGAACAGGTTTTGGGCGTGGGACAAAGAAGTTAAATACTTTTTCCCTGAAGGAATGTTCCATTAGTTCAACTTTAGTCCTAACAGAGTCTTCCTCACTGGGGCTCGCTATCCCTGGCCCCCATACTTCTGCAGGACCTGCACTCAGCACTCATCACATGGCTCTATTACTTACTTCACATGTTTGTCTTCTGCCTGCACCACACCAAGAACAGCTCAACCCAGAACAGCAGCTTGACCATATTTGTATTCTTACTATGTATTAGGTATTACCAACATATAGTAAGTGTTCCTTTTTGAGTAAAATATTTAGTTAGTTAAAAAAAAAAGATGTACAAGTACCAAAGTTTATTTGGATCATTAAATAGAAACAATGGTGTAACAGAAAATATGGAAATAACAATCCTGTGATATTGAGCTTGTTCAATCAAAGACCTAAACTATTACCCAGTTTGGATCACGTAGGCTACAAGAAACTATATGACTTGCCTTTTAAGTGAATCATTTCTCATATTTTCTTAGTGATGCTCTATGATAACAGAGATAACAAGGATATCAGAATATTCTGAAAACACAACAGTTTCAGTTCAGCAACGCTCAAATCATTCTGGGATTTTTTAGTACATTTTCATAAATAGGGATCTCTTCAAAGTAGAACTTTGGAAAGGATGAACAAGTCTTTAAAGCATGCAGGTAAAATGGTTATTCTAATCCAAACAGAATAGGTGGCAGCAACCTAGATCTCAAACCACTGCTGTCCTCTTGTGGCCTGGCACACGATATGCTTTTGGTTTTCAAATCAATTTAGGCAAAAACTAAAGCTTCTAGGTGCACCCTGCTAATTCTCTAAAAGCTGTGACAGAAATTGAGCTTATTTTTCTGAAGAACTGGTAAAGGAGAAATCTTTGCTTAATGCATTGCCTATGGTTGAGAATTACCTACTGAGATTAGGTCATGAAAAGATGAAAATTGCCATATTTATAATGTAAGAAGACTGCATTTTGGAATAGAATCACCCAGACTATATGTCCTCATAGGACAGTGTTCTATGACTAAAGTGAGAAGCATATAGGAGCAAGTAGCTGAACATCTTAGATCCCAATTTTCCCCCCTTCTTAAATTCCAGAATTTACAGCAGTAAATATGTTATGCCATTTCACCATGAATCATAGTTTTTGTCCTATGAGTCCTATATTTTGAGGTGAGTCAAATATACTTTTTTCATTTTTGTCATTCATTTTTTTGTTAACAAATATGTATCAAGTGCCTACCACCTTCCACATGCCAGTCACTTTTGGAGGAGCTGAAGGGCTGTCCTCCTGGAACTTACACTTTTAAATATCGGTTATATCAGATCTCTCTCTCTCTCTCTCCCCCTCCCTCTCAGTTTCTACCTGCTGTCTGTGGCCCAATCATGGTGCAGGCTTGCATGTCTGTATTCTTGTGTGAGAATCACAGAATAACTCACTTTAGCTACTATTGAATCTGCTGTTGGAATTCTTCACAGAGAAGCCAAGGTACATTTCTGCCTAGGGCAGATTGTAATCCCAGCACACACCAGGGATAAATGACTTTGATGTGAAAACCTTCTTAAGTCTCAAAGATTCTCCACTTTGGGCATAAGAGGAAAGAGGTCCTCTTATCCCAGATGGGAAAAGCACTCAGGAGGTCCTGCACACTGTGCAAGAACCTCAGTTCCCCTGGAAGTGAAGGAAAGCAAGCAGCTATAGTGCAGAGCTATCCTCTGCAGACCTGGCTCATTTCTTCCTGGGAAGGGAAGTGGGGAATGATCTCTGCTCCTGGCTGTTTTATGTGGTTCAAGCCCACTGACGGAAAGAGAATCTTCCCTCTGGGACCTTCCTTTCTTCCAAAATGTTTTCTTTAATCTTATTTTCTGATTTGTAAAATAATCAATGGTAGATATAGAACACCTGGGCTATGTCGTGAGTTTTCTATCTAGCCTCAGGCATGCCTAAAGTGGCCCTTTTTGGACCTTGTGGCTATATCAGGTGACCCTGAGCCTTAGAAGGAAGATCTCTACAGATGGCTGCTAACTCAAGGAAGACAGAGCCGACAGAAGTGCTCCTGCCTTCCCTTGCTGTACTCAGCATGCAGGGACCAAAAAGTATGTCACTTTTCTGGGAATCTTAATGCTGAATTGCATACTTTCCCCCTCAGGGCTCCTCTGGGTATTTAATAACCTTTCAACATGAATGAAAATGCTCCAGGGAAGTTTGGCCAGTGGTTCCAAGGAGAAATGAGTATAAAATTGGGGAGAACAGGGGTTCTGGCCAAGATAGAGGTGTAGGTAGATATCCTTTACTTCCTCTCACAGAAAAAAGAAGGATAACAGCACATTTAAAAACAGAAAACAAACAGAACTGCCAGAACATCAAAATATATGGAAGTCTGACAACCAAGGACTTCAAGAATAAACATTCATCCCAACTGGTAGGATAGGTGGAGATGGGAAGCCTGGGTGGAGAGGATGCATGACAAGATGGCTGAGGGTGGACTGGGGCAGACCAGGCAGTCCCACGTTCATGTGTGGAAAAAACGGAGGAACAACTGGGGAGTGAGATAAACCATGCAACCCAGGGTTCCAGCACAAGGAAATAAAACCTCAAAAACACTGGCTGTAAACACCTGTGGGTGTTGTGGTGGTGGGAGAAACTCCCAGCCTCACAGGAGAGTCTGTTGGAAAGACCCACAGGGTCCTAGAATGTATACAAACACACCGACTTCAGAATCAGCACCTGAAAGGTCACAATCTGCTTGTGGGAAGTGAGGGAAGTGACGGAAAGTGGGGTGAGAGCTGAGAAAGATAGCAAGCAGCATTGTTCCCTCTCAGACCCCTCCCCAATATACAGCACCACAGTGCAGCAAAGTGGGTTACCCTGCTCTGGCAAATATAAGGCTCCACCCCTTACAATGTAAGAGGTACCTTGAGACAAAGAAATATGGCTCAAATGAAAGAACAGATCAAAGTTCCAGAAAAAGAACAAAGTGATGAGGAGATAACCAACCTATCAGATGCAGAGTTCAAACACTGGTACTCAGGATACTCACAGAAATGGTTCAGTACAGTGTCAAAATAAAGGAAGAAATGAAGACTATACAAAGTGAAATAAAGGAAAATGTACCAGAAACCAACAGTGAAGGGAAGGAAACGGGGACTCATATCAATGCTTTGGAACAAAAGGAAGAAATAAACATCCAACTGAACAGAATGAAGAAACAAGAATTCAAAAAAATGAGGAGAGGCTTAGGAACCTCTGGGACAACTTTAAACATTCCAACATCTGAATCATAGGGGTGCCAGAAGGAGAAGAGGAAGAAATTGAAAACTTATTTGAAAAAATAGTGAAGGAGAATTTCCCCAATCTGGTGAAGGAAACAGACTTCCAGGAAGTTCAGGAAACTCAGAGAGGCCCAAAGAAGTTGGACCCAAGAAAGCACATACCAAGGCACATCATAATTACATTTCCCAAGATTAAAGAGAAGTAGAGAATCTTAAAAAGCAGCAAGAGAAAAGGAGAGAGTTACCTACAAAGGAGTGCCCGTAAGACTATCAGCTGATGTCTCAAAAGAAACCCTGCAGGAAAGAAGGGGCTGAAAAGAAGTATTTGAAGTCATGAAAGACAAGGACCTACATCCAAGATTATTCTATCCAGCAAAGCTATCATTTAGAATGGAAGGGCAGATAAAGTGTTCCCAGACAAGGTCAAGTTTAAGGAGCTCATCATCACCAAGCCCTTATTATATGAAATATTAAAGGGAGTTATCTAAGAAAAAGAAGATCAAATGCATGAACAGTAAAATGACAACAAACTCACAAGTATCAACAACTGAACCTAAAAAACAAAAAACAACAGCAAACAACTAGAGCAGTAACAGAATCACAAAAATAGAGATCACATGGAGGATTGTCAGTGAGGAGGGAGGATAATGGGGGAAAAGGTAGAGGAAATAAGAAGCATAATTGGTAGGCACAAAATAGGAGGAATTTAAGAACAGTATAGGAAATGGAGAAGCCAAAGAACTTATATGTATGACCCATGGACATGAACAAAGGGTGGGGGAATGCTTGAGGGAGGTGGGGTACAATGCACAGGAGGATAAAGGGGAGAAAAATGGGACAACTAAAATACTATAAGCAATAAAATAGACTTTAAAAATGGGGGAGAACAGGTTATCAGAGAAAACACATGAATCCCTTTCCATGAGCCCCAATCCTCAGTCAGAAGATGCAGTTTATTCTAAAGAAAAAGCCGGGCAGACCCTGGTCCAAAACCTAGCTCTACCATTTAGCTGTGTTATCCTGTATATTTGTCATCTGTAAAATGATTATATTTATAAACCTCAAAGGGTGGTCATGAAACTTAAGTTAACTCACATAAAGTTATGTAGAACAGTGTTTGACACATAATAATTAATAAATAGTAATAGTTTTATACATTGAATTTTTGCTGAAAGGAAATAGGAGGTTTTAGTGCACAGGTGGCAAACACAAGGCCTGCAGGCCGAATCCAGCCCTCCACCTTGTTTTATCTGGCCCAGCACCTTATTTCTACCCAGTGGCAGTGCCAAGCTCTTGCTTAACTGTTAAGCAGTAGTTACATTTATACAGTCCTAAAATTACATTTGGCCCTTTGCAGGCAGCCACAAGGCTGATGTGGCCCCTGGTGAAAATGAGTTTGACACCGCTGTGTTAGCGTCTTCAGGGTCAATGTAGAAAAAAACAATACCATCCTCACTTTCCAAAAAAAGTGGCACCTGAGGATACAATTAAATCATGCACTAAAACATGCAGAGTACACATCACTGAAGTTGAGTAAGCAATCAATGAAGTCCAATGAGCCTGTTTCCACATACTCAATGTACCAGAATGGGTCAAAGAAGGAAATAGAGGCATTTGTGAACACATCAAAAATTGTATTTGGAAGAGGGCAGGAAAAGAAGTCACACAACCTCCCCTTGTGGCATAATGGAGAAAGCAGGATCCCCTGACTTAATAGGTGTACACCAGGGCTTCTCAGAGAGATGAGCTGTGTCATGGTGACCTGCTGGATCCATCCTGAGAGGAACATCTGTAATGTGAAAGGTGTTTGCCTAGCTATCTCTCAGCTGTCACGGCCGCCAAACTGCTTGTAACTAATAAACATTTTACAAAAAGTCTTTTGAAAAATGCCCACTTTTATTCCTTTTACCCTTAGTCACTACTAAGAACACAGGTTATTTTGGGGGCAGTGTGGGAGGTAATATAGTGCTTCCTCTACCAAAGATCTTTTCAAGGTACAAGAATGTTCATCTACTTTGCTGGTCTCTTGGGCACTGTGATATCATTAATCCAAAGACTGAAAATAGATGTGGAGACATCTCCTGTCTGGAAAGGTCAGCTGAACCACAGTAACTATTTATAGTTAGACAAAGGTGGCATTGATCATCCTTCTTTTAGGTGGCCCTGTTCTTAAAAAATAACCATGTTTTATAAAATTGTCTATGGTGAACAGCCAAAGGGAGACCTTACATTATAACTTGCCACTCCCCAATCCAAGGTGGATTCTGCCCCTTGAAAAGGAACAGCGGCTTCCCAGGATTTGGGCTCATGGAGTCACATTCAACTCTGCATGAATACCCACAAAAGGAAGGCTGCTTATAAGCCATGAACATTACTATGACTTATTATGCCCATGTACAAGTTTATTAGAAACTTTTTTCTTATTTTAATACTGATCCATCCAAGAAAGAAAGTAGAATAGAAATCAGCTTTCCTATGTGCCAAGGTCTGGAGAGACGAAGTGATCTGTCCAAGTCCATTGAGGTAATGAGTGTATGAGGGAGGTGGTCAAAACCTCTGCCCTGCTGTCTCTCAGAGGTGTGAGATCCATGAGCAACAGATTTTTGTGGTGGAAAACATTACATAAATAGTAAGACGTTTATTGTTAATTATTTCAAATAAGTTGATGCACTCAAAGAAACATTTTGGCTGGCCCAAATACCAATAGGTGTGTGTGGGTGTTTTTAGTTTATTTCTGGATTCTTTAAGCAATATTTAAGATGTAAGGAAAGTGTAAGTTGATCCTCAGTTTTCAGAACTCTGAGAATGTATAATAAACAGCCAAAGCTGGAGAAATGTATTAGTAGATTTAAAAAGATGAGGATGCCATAAAAATGGCTCCATTCACAATGTGGTCACCATGTTGTGGCCCACAACATGGGCTGCTGGCCAGTCCTGTGTGATCTCCCAGCACTCCCCTCTCCCTCAGGCTGGCTTTGGGTGGTGGTGCGAGCAGGGTGAGGTACCCAGCACAGACATGATGGAAACCTCTCTGCAAGTGTCTTTGTATCCACCAACCTATAGCACTTCAGGGATAACATCCCCTGTTAAACTAAATTTAGGGAGCAATCTGTTTGAAAGATCCTATTGAAAGGCAGTCCCCTTTTGCAGTGTCTCAAAGGAAGCTGAGGGGGCATAGGGAGGGGTGACCCATGGCTTTAGCTTGGACAGATCTGAGAGGCCGGTTGGTTATTTTGTCTACACTGTGGAAAGGTTACAATAAGCTGATGTCATTTTGACAGACAATGGTCTGCTCTGGCCTGAAAGAATCCATTTTCAGTGGTGGGGGGTACGTGTTAGATCTTTGTTTATCTTGCAGTTGAATTCTCAGCCATGTTCAAAGAATTCTGCATTGTCAACTTTTGTGAAATAATCCAGAGGAAATAAGGAAATTTCTTCCTGATGCAAAAAGTCCTTTTTTTATACTTACAAAAGAGAAAAATAATTTGCTCTCTGAATATTATATTAAATATTTTCAAAAATATTAGACAGTGTTTTAGTGGCTTCAACTATTGAAAGAAATAATTGTCATTTCTCATATTAAAATATTACATAGAAGATAAGGACAATGCTAAAAATGGCACTATAATTTATTCTAGTTAAAGAATTATTATTTACTAAACTATGTACTAATGGTGTATACACTAATAACAGTTTTAAAAAACAGTGCAGTGAAAAATACATATAATATATATAGTATATATCAAAAGAAGAAGACTAAAATAATAATAATATAATATTTTAATGAATATTTGAATGTTTTTATCATTTTGATTCTGGATAAATAAGAGTTTAATAGATCAGAAACATATAAATCATCAAACACCAGCAAATTAATGTAATTCAAATATATTTTCATGTATAATATAATTTAAATATATTTAAACATAAGTCAAGTTAAACATAATCAAATTAGTACCCTAATAACAAAGAAATTAAAAATAAATCTTACAGGCTTAAAACAAAAAGATTATTTCTCTATCTTATTCGCTGAGCAGAATCAATGACTACTATTTATCTACAACCCAAATAATTTTTTAAAATTTTAGAATTATGGCTGTATTTTAGCTCTCATTCAGAAACAATAAATTAGCATGGTAGAAACAGCTAATTACTTACCTATTAATAATAAGACCTCAATTTGGTTAAGGGAAACCACTTAAGTGACTACATTTCCCATCCTCTCTTGCAGGTCATAATGGCCACAAGCATAGTTCAGGCCAATGAAATGTAAGCCAAGGTCACTGGGTGAAACCTTTGGGAAATCTCATTAAAAGTGAACAGGTTTGATCAGATTGCTCCTTTTTCTCCTTTGCCTTATCCCTTCACACAGATGTGATGACTCTAATGGCAGCGACTGTCCTGTGGGCGCGAGGACTGGCTCACGCGCGGATGGGGGAGTGGAGATGAGCTTGAGCCCGCGTCGCGTCCACGCTTGCCTTCCTGTTAGGTGAGAGAAACGGAAGCATCCGTCTCATAGAAACCGCTATGGAATTTTTGGTTAAATACAGACAAATAAAATTTCCAAATAATACAATTACATAAGATAAGGAATAGACTGCTAAAATGATACAGACATGAATGTTGTGTTCTACTGTACATTTTTTGCTCATGATTATTAACAATGTCCTGGAAAGCTTGAACTGCTGGGGAAGACAGCTCAAAATAAAATTTTACATGCCACACTGATCCAATGTCCTCCACATGTACTGGTTTTCCACCTCTTATGAAATATGTCCTACTGAGAAAGGAATACATGATAGATAAATAGATGATAAGTACATAGAAAGATTAGATCATGATGGACAGATAGTAACACCTTCAGAGTAATCAAGCCAGCAGCTTAATAATGAATAATCACACCAGCAGCAGCTTAAAAAAGACAGCTTTATCCTCCCTAGATGTTCCCGAGTGCCCCTCACGACATTTTCATACTCCATCTCTTCCTGAAGTAACCACTATCGTGGATTTCATGTTTATTATTTTTAATATCCTATATATGTATGTGTCCTTAAGCAACATTGTTTAGTTTTGCATATACTTTACACAGATGATATCATGCTGATTGCATTGTGTTTCTGAAACTCAGCAATATTAATGCATGTAGCTATAACTGATTTCTTTTTCACTGTTGTGTAGCATTCAAGGGTATGAATATACTACATATATTTATCCATTCTCTATATATATTTGGATTGTTGTTTCCATTTTGGATTGTTACAAATAATATTACTATGACTATTTTTTAAAAGTCTCCTGGAGCACATATACAAGATTTTATCTGGGATAAATATTTAGAAGTCGAATTGCTTAATTGCAGACTTGTAACTGTACTCTGGAGATCATTTATCCTCCCACCAATGACATATATGACTTTCTGTTGTCCCACATGCTCACCAGCACTTCCCTTGGCTACATGTAGCCTTCATAGGAACAGCTGGTCTGGAAAAGCTAAGGGCTCAACTTCATAATGCTTCTGTACCAACCAAATTTATGCACCCAGTCAGGCCACCTGTTGACCAAGTTTGTCAGTCCAGTCAATTGATTTATTTTTCTCTCCTAGGGAGTCATGTACCTATCTCATGAGAGAAAAAAATATGGATACAAATTTAAATAGTATAAAGAGCTAAGTACATTAATTGGGTCACCATCACAGATTCAAATTCCTGGGTCTGATTTTCTTAATCTGCACTAGGATGTCAGATTTGTATAGCTTCTACCATCCATCCACGTTGCAGGCTGTAAGGATCCTACTAGCTCTGAAATTTTTAAATACTGCTTACGTTTGTCAAGCTGTGAAACTTATTAAGGTACTGAAAGCTTTTTACCACATTGTACTTTGATTCAAACTGTGAAGCCTTACTTCCAACTACTGGTTTAAAAATAATAAGTTTTATTTGAACTTGGCCACAGGTTCAAATTAAAACTTGTACTCAGCAGTGATTCAGTCATTGACCATTATTTACTACAGAAACATTCATCATTCTAACTTATTCTTTGCTTTTTGAGACTTACAATTTAAAACAATCAGGTGTTTTCAAGACCGCTTCAGAGGCGAGACCAGGGCAGCCACAAAGGGCTCCAAGTTTGTTTTAATGCTGATGTCCCCATCTTGAAATTCTTAACAATTTAAAACAAGGGCCTCAAATTTTCATTTTGCAAATGGAATGTAGCTGGTCCTGGATGTTTTGGAAGTAAAGTCACTTTTACACAGATTTTTTCTACAATACCCATTCACAACAAAAATAAAGAGAAAAAAGTAAATGGTATCGAAGACAACAGAGTAATGTTTTCTCCCTTTCTTTCATTCCTCCTTTCCTTCCTTCCTTCCTCTCTACCTCCCTCCTTTTCTTTCCTTCTTTCTTCCTCTCTCTCTCTCTTTCTTTCTTTCTTCTTTCTTTTCTTTCTTCTTCTTCTTCCCTCTCTCTGTCTCCTTTCTTTGCAAACTTTTGGAAAAGATGTATTACCCTTCACCTCTTCTCCCAGAGAGCATTCCATGTGTCTGTTCCAACCACTTTAAAATAGAAACTCCTGCCCCCTCCTGCCCCAGTGCCTGAGCTTGTGAGAGGGAAAGGGGAATGAGGGAGGGTCGGGGGAGGACAGCCGTGCCTGGGCCCTCACTCACATCACCACACACACACACACACCACACATGCTCACGTGCCACACACCAAGAGTTTTCTATCCACAGCAGACTTGGGAGGTTTTAATGTGAACATCAGTATCTGATGAACAGTTTATGGAAAGAAGGATTTCATTACCCCTTTTATAGAGCATTAAATATTTTTAAAATGTTGCTTCAATGCTGTATATACTAGGCAAGAAGTCCCAGTATTTCTGAATTTGTTTCTGCTTCAATTTAAGATTTTGCATTAAATAAAATGTCTTGAAAGCTGCACGTCAGTGTGTTTTGACTTAAAATTAAAGGAACACTATAATTCTTTTGATTTTGTTAATATTCCAAAAATAAATATTTGACTCATAATGGTTAAGGAAAATTCATTTCTGTTTACAGTCACTGCACATGTCCTGTGCTGGTTCCAATTCTGTCAGCCAAACAGCTGTCCCCTTCCACCGGAGGCTCTTTGGCCAGCTGTGTGCCTCGAGTTGCTTGAAGACCTGTTAAAAGCATTTACGGACTTTCATATGGACAGGTGTCCCTGTGTAAAGCAAAGCTGCCTTCTAAAGAATGTAATAAGAAGGAGACTGTATTTAGCACCATAAACCAGTTTAAATTGCTTGCAGGTAATAAACACAAGGGACGCCCAGGCTGCTTTTGCTACAAGGCAGAGTTGTACACACAGAGACTGTCTGTATATTTCATACATTTTAAATCTTTATATATCCGTATTGTTACTAATACACATATTAAATATAATATATATCTATATAGACTATGATTTCACAACAATACCTCCAATTCCAACACAACAGCACAGAGTTTATTTGTAACCATTCCTCTTTCCGTACATGTAATTTCTTTCTCCAGCAGTGTGGACTCTCATCATTCTCAATAGACCTGCTTATTGGTACGACCTCACCTGCATAACCAGTCTCTCGGCTAAGCTGGCTGAAGGCTGGGCCCACAAGACAGCACTCTTCCTGGCCAGGAGGAAAGCCAAAAGCTCTGACCCAGTGAAGGGAAAGGTGAAGAGAAAGGAGAAAAGGAAAGGAAAAAGGAAAGAAGTGAGGGTAGAGGAAAGAAAGACATGAAAGTGGAAGAGAAAGAAAAAACAAGCAATAAGGAGAAAGGATCATGGAGCTGATTTTGTACGGTAACTTGACCCAGCCGTCTCGTGTCTGTGAAATCTAATGATAAAACAATGGGACTTGTATTTTGTATATCTTCTTTTCATTTTATTTTCTAGTAACTCACTTTATTGTATTTTACAAAATTATTAGTCCGAAAATGTTTTGGGAGAAAAAATCCACAGATTGTTTGAAAAAGGCTGCTCTAATGACACTTTCATCTTCAGGTACAGAGGTTGGCAGAGAGCAGCCTGGGGCCAGCACAGCCACTCCTGCTGCTGACGGCCTTGTGGCTGCTTTTGCTATAAGGCAGACTGCAGACAGAAACTCTAAGACCCCAAAAGCCTAAAATATTTATTCCCTGGCCCTTTATAGCAAGAATTTAGATAATATTAGGTCTCTGATACAATATTACTATATCATTTACTTATGTATTACATATATTATTTCCTCCCTCCCTCTCTCCCTCTCTCTCTCCCTCTCCCGCCTAAAAATCAACTTGAAGGCAGAGGGCTCATTTTTCAGGTGGATCCCAAGCACCTGGGAGAGTGCCCAGTGGTAGCAATTGTACCGTAAATTCTTACTGAATTCCAATTATAGAATGAGCTTTAAAGATAATTAACAATATTGGAATTCAAATATGTTGAATGCCATGTCTAAAGTCATGATAACTTTAATGACAGAGCCGGGAAAGAACTTAGTTATCCTAGCTTTGTAAATGCCTAGACAGCCTTGCTTTCACTGTCTATTCTACCTCTATTATGGAATCAGTCCATTTATCAGGCTTCCTGTACAAATACAAAGAAGGGCCAAGTGTCTATCACTGTTTTAATTCATTCTTCCATGTTCATAGCTGTAGCCTAGCAACTTTAAAGTGAGTAACACTATTTTTTCAGAGTCCCTAGGCAAGAAGAAATATTAATGTTGGTGACATCCTTGAAAATGCACACACACAAGCCATATGAGTGTGCTGATGTGCACAGCCGTGATCAGATTGTCAAGATCCAAACAACCATGTACACCCAGCTAAGACTGACTCTAAAATGCCTTGCCTTGGGGCAAACCAAGAGGATCCTGCCCTACAGACTCTACAGTACTTTCTGGAGGTGTATGACTTTGCTCTCTGTGACTCAGCAAGACTACTTACTTTTCTAGACATTCCATTGCCTTACAAAACAAGGTGCATTCCATCTTGCTGGAAGAAGACTATGTCAGACGGAGGATGAGTGAGACTGTTTTTGTCTTCCCAAGGGATGGGCTGATTGCTTTGAAGATAACACAAGGAAACATTTCCTTGATTCTAAATGACATCAACTATAAGATGCATTATTGATTCACTGGTAGCTCTTTAGAAAAATATAAGAATATAATGTACACAATGTATACATTAATTAAAGAACAAATTCAATTACAAGAAATTAAAATGGAGAGTGAAAGAGAAATTTTAACTTACTAGAAGAAATACTTTACCATTTCTCCTTGGGGTTTTTTCATTACCCAGACACCCACTGGCCACCACCTGCCTGGTTCTAGACAATAGCCAGTGGACAAACCCTTGCCTTGTGTGTCTAAAATGTGGAACAAAGTTAATGGATAATGGGAATAAAAAGTTCTCACCCCTGCACATTTGGATGGTCAGCCTAATCTTCCATATTGCCCTCTCTGCATTTTCTCCCTCTGGGGTGAGGAGGAAGAAAATAGCACTAAATTTGACATGTATTCAGTTCTTGGGAGAAGTTGTGGGAGAAAGACTAAGGACAAGGCATAGAATAGCCAGCTGCATTTAGCCTCCACTTATTTATGAATGCATGCAACACTTGCTTACTAAGTATACAAATCAATATTCTTGCTGTCCTATCAGAAATTGCAACTAGCCCCAGGCATGTAGCATGGGGTGACTTAACAGCCTAGTTAACTCTCCCTGAACACCAAGAAGAGGCAGACTTTACAGCTCTTCTTTGTTGCAGGAGATACTGCAGCAAAAAAAGCTTGCCCGAAGCTCATATAATAACAGAGTAGAGGAACTGGTTACAGGGCAGAAGGAAATGTTAGGAATGTCACACAAGAGAGACTGAAGCAATCAAACATGAACAAAAGTAGGAAACAACTAATAGCACTGGAGCTAGAGGGACAACAAGAGGAGCAGGTAGGAGGTGACATTGCCAGATCTCAGAATCTGGGGCCAACTAGAAGTAAAACCAGAGTGAAGCTGTCTGGTGTGACATTGGACCATGAGGGAGGAGAGCTGGAGCTATGACGGGACACAGAGGTCACCCCTGGTACGTGTGGGGGGAGGTGGAATACATTTGCTTGTCCCCTCTTCCTGCTCATGGCTCTGCTCTCAGTCTTTCCTGACTGGAAGCCAGAGAACAAGGCAATCTGGGAAGTAGTTCCCTGAGCATTAGAGTAGGAAGGGACGGGAGAAGAATCTGGAGCAAATCTAGAGGCAGAAGTGCATCTGTTCCTGAGCTACATTCCCCCTAGAACAACTGGAACTCTGATGCATAGGAAGGGATATGAGGTGAAATCTGACAATTGCCAGCTTAGAGAGGAAATAAGGTAGACCGAGACCAGACCACATCAGCCCCTTCTTTGCCAGGACCTACATTAGAGCAAAATAATACCAGATTTAGGTAACGCTGGTCTTCCAAGTACTTTCTTCAAACAATTTAGCATAAACACTTCTAAACATCTTTAGAGAAAAATGCAAAGATCTGGCCTTGCAGAAACATTTGCCACTAGATTTTTTTACCCCTAAAGTGGCTATATGAAGAGTAAAATGAGAACAATTGAGATTCTTATGTCCCTCCAGAGACGGTCAATAGCCCCTAGGCTTATGGGCTCAGAGCTACCTACCTGCCAGTCTTCCTAAACACCAAGAAGGAGGCTAATACTTTGCAGACTGTCCATAAAGTAGAAGACAGTCCTGGCTCTCACCTAGCAGTTTACCTGTACTCTCTACCCTCCAAACTTCCCATGTAGAACTAGCCAGATAGCCTGAGCTAACTCTAGTTCTTTGAACACATAGTGAAGGGCACTGGCTGTGTGGACCACCCATGCAGCAAGGTCCTATCGCACCCCCCACACACACCCCCACAGGCACTCAGGCAGGCCTGTTCATTGGAAAGTGTAGCATTTTTTGGTTGGGTAAATTGAACACTTTGAGTGGTTTTCATTATAGTAAGAAGGTATTTGATACACTTGCTGTATCTCTTGTAAAAAAAAAAAAAAGCATTCAGTCCCAGGATCCACAAAATATAATGGTGCTTTTTTTTATTAAGTGCTTTCCAAGCCCTTCATTTTGATTTATTAATAATTAATATCTTCCATATCCCCATGAGGAGGGAAGGAGATGTATACATTTTATCACCACTAAAGTACAGGAACCACATGTGATGTATTAAGGAATGAGCCAAGATTTGAACACAGGCAAAAATGCTTTCTATGTTCAAGTCTGTTCTTAAAACAAAGTCAGTGAAGCCTACGCCAGCATGTGTAAACAGGAGCAGGGAGGCTGGGGACCCCTCGCCTTCCTGGATTCCTCAGCATCAACTGAATCTGCTTACACTGTACACAGGCCTGCAGAGGAGCACCAGTGGAGGGGGTGATGGTGACAATGATTATGTTTAGGTTGGTGACACTGGTACAAGCTGTGATGATGGTGATATTGGATTTACATCACCCAGCCCTGAAAAGACCTCAGGTTAGCATCGAAGAAATGTTTGGTGTTGAGGCTCTTCCATTGGCTGCGGGATGTGAGAGGACAGTATGAAGCAGCAACATGTAATGTAACTGGTAGTAGCCCTGACAGTCCCTTGCATCTTCTTCCTTTTAAGTCATATCATTTGTATCCGTGACACTTATCTGGCAGCTAATCTTGCAATACTTAGTGTTATATTTGGTCTGACAGTCTTGGACTGCTGTTTAACTCCTATTGTACCCTAAATTTTAATGAGTGCATGCATTACATGTTTATGTAGTAAATATTTTGAAGGCAAGAATTATGTCTTTTTTGTTTTCCACCACTGGTTACTTCCTGTCCCTACTCAGTACCTGGCCTAGCATGCGGTCAGTAAATACTGGCTGAGCGGAAGCCTAATGGTTAGGGGAGCTCCATCACTCTTGCAGCTGAGAGGTAGGTTCTGGCTGTAGCTCCCAGGGGTGCATGGAGGGAGGTAGGGCTGAGCTGGAAAGCTGTTGGACTGGCACCAACAGGTGCCCCCTCTGGAACAGGCTGGGGGCAAAATGATGTCACCAGGTTCCCCCAGCCTCTGCCTGGAACAAGCTGAGGGCACAGGGAGAGAAGATAATCTGCCCCTCCCTATTTAGGCTGGCCCCCTTACCCCTCCCTGGGCTGCCACACCTGCACGGTGACCTGCCCGCTCAGTGCCCGGAGGGTGTGCAGGCAGAGAGTTGTGCTCCAGAGCTGCACTTTGCTTCAAACTGCTGCCCTGGGGAAGGTTTCTATGAAAACATCTTAGGATTTTCATAGCTTTTTTTTTTCTCCTGTGAACTTTCTTCTCATTTCTGTTAACTTTGCTAGTTAAACTGTCAGGCCAATTTTGAGAGGGAATAAAATCTTTGTCCCTCCTCCCATCCTGAAGCCCCAAATCTATTTTGGTTCATATAAAAATGATCAAGTTACAGCTTTTGGCATGTTCCTTAACTAGGAAAAAATAACTTGGATTAACTAGTGCCAATAAACTAAGTATTTCAATTAAATTTGAACATTAGTAAAAATATCAGTCATACCAGTCTAAATCTCAACCAACCTTAAAACATTATGTGTAACCCACAAAACAGCTGTCTGCAAAAAGTTTCTATTACTCATATGAAATTTCAGGGAATTTTTTTTTTAAGGAGTTGTTTGAGGAACTCAGAGAAAGGGCAAATATCTTATGCTCATAAACAGAGCCTGGGCAGGTCTGGACTTTGCATAAATAAGTCATTTAAGCTGAAAGAAAGAGAAAAGCACCCTTTTCCCTGGTTTCTCTGTCCATCAGAGAGACTCACAGTGGGCTCTCAGAGACCGCAGATGGGGAGTTCTACAGTTGGTGGAGGCAGACGAAGTGACCCTGAGGATCTTTTCAGTTTGATGAAAAAAGAGGGCTTGTCCAGTACATTCTTGCTGAACAAATCTACCCGCTGGCATTCATCCATGTTCAAGTCCCAACACGAGGACGTGGAAAGGCCCCAGAGGGCTGTTTGCATTCACACACTAGGTGACATCATTTTTTTCACCACAGTCTTCTGCTGGCCGCCCTGGCGCGCAGGGCGGGGCTGGGCTCCGGGCGCAGAGGGCTGTGTGTGCGCTGGGTCAGCGGCAGTGACTTAGAACTCATCACTTTGGTAAAAGACGAAAGATTTATACAGTCTGAAGAGAAAATGACAAGGAGCACTTTATTGAGTATGCGTATATGATTGTCTAATCACTATGCTGTACACCTGAAATTAATACATAACAGTATTGAATGTCAACTGTAATTGAATTTTAAAAAATAACAACTCATCAATTTAGCATTGCAGGATGTGTACAGCCACCACTTGGCTCACCAGCACTAGCTAGGTGCTTCACTCTTCTCATGGGTGTGAGGGACCTGACTAAAGGCTTGTCATCCAGTGGTTCATTACACAAAATTTCACTGAGTATATGAGGAAGTGGGCAATGTGCCATGATTCACAAGGATAAATGATGACATCCTGGACCTAAAGATGTTCATGGTGTAATGGGACAAATATTGGTTAATACAGTGTCCCAGTGCAGCCTGGTAAAGGCCCTAAGGAGTGCGTGCAGCATAATCATGGGAATACGGAGGGGCACCTGGCCCAGGAAGAGGAGGAGAAGGTGTGCAGACAAAAGGCACAGCACCTGCCAACTGAGGTAAATAGAGTGGAAATGGGACACACTGCATATACACACAAGGATTGGGGAGGTTTGTCCCCATGTCAGACGTTGATACTATCTACATGGTGTAATACAAACATACAAAATGCACAAATAATGATCGGTTTAAACTGTAAAATAAAGATTCTGTGCTTACACTCACATCTCAGTTTATAAAGGCTCAGGCCTGCCTCCTTTCATGTGTCCCCGGAACTGCAGCCAGAACCTGTCTTTTAGCTGCAGGAATGGATGGAGCTCCCCTAACAATTAGGCTTCTACCAGACCAGTATTTACTGACCACATGCAAGGCCAGGTACTGAGTAGGGGCAGGAAGCATCCAGTGGTGGGAAAAAAGACATAATTCCTGCCTTCAAAATATTTACTACTTGGTTAGGCATTTTATAGTCTACGTAAACGGAGATGTTGAAACTGATTTTAGTTTTCAAACCAAAACAGTGTATGTAGGAGAACAGGTCAATTTATATTTGACACATCTAAACTATGCAGGACATATTCAGCTAGTAGTTGACTTTAATTTTCAGTGTAAACAATTTAATTAATTCTTCTTAGCCAGTTAATTTTTTATTCTAAGAAATTAATTTTATGTAGCTAAAGTGAAAGAAAAATATTTTTGCTTAGAAATGAAATTTTCAGAATTGGCACTCTGTATGGTGGTTATCAACCTGGTGATACTCAAATGCTCTTGAAAAAACTAATAAAATGAAAGGGTCATCATCTAATGTGTACTTTTACGTACTTGTAATATGGCTGTGTCAGTCAAGGTCCAATCAGGAAAACCGAAATCACACTAGTGAGTGTCTCAGAGGGAACTTAATACAGAAATTTTGTTCAATCGATGTCAGGATTTAATAGGCAAAAATGGAACACTGTGGTAACCTGGAAGTAATAGCTGCAGAGAGCAGATATTTCCCCCATGGCTATGAACATAGAGCAAAGAGGTTGATGTCAGTACCTGAGAGCTCGAAGGAAAGGGCCCTGCAGAGCTGGATGCAGACCACAGTGGGGACACCGCCTAGATGGGTTTGGTACAAGACACAATGATGCAGAGGGAAAGCTGGGAATGCAACCAGCCACCACAGTCAAGGCTTTCGAGGGTGGGCCCAAGGAACAATTGACCACAAAGCAGAAAGTCCCTTTGCCCTCCTCCAGTCTTGTAACCTTAGAGTTCCTTGTTGTCAGAACCTAACAAGGAGCCACCAGGCAAACGGGAAATATAACGCCACCCCAGGTATTACAGAGCGGGAGACACAAGTTTAGCTTTAAACTGCAAGACAAGAAAGAGCTTAGTAACAGGTACAATTTTTTAAGACAAAATACTAATTAAGATCAGAGAAATAAGAGAATTATTATCAATTCATTGCACAATCGGTATCTTCCCAACAATGAACTTCAAAATTATTTACAGGAAGTTTGCTTAAGACTAAGAAATAAATTATGGCAAAAGATAGAAATCAATTCCTCTTCTCAGATGGAGGTTCCTGACTCCAGATGAATTTTCACAGGAACACTTTCTTGTTCATTTCTGTGAGCCCTTTTACTTGTGGTATTGGTTTGGGCACAGCGCAGGTGTGGCAGATCCTGCCTGCTTTCTCTGCTTCTCCAGGCCTGACAGCTACCTTTTGTTTGCCTAAGGTGATGCCATAAGCCAGAAAGGATCACTTGAGCCGACCGCATCTGCCCTCCCACCACCATAGTATCAGCAGGTACTAAACATTAGGATTTATATGCAGCCTAAGTCAAATTACTCTTAATGCAGTGAATATGTGATAGGTGTTCAATAAATGGTGTAAAAGTTTTCATTGTAAAATGCAGGTATAATTTTACTCATAAATAATCATGGAAATAGGATCACAGTTAAGGAATTTGCTCATTTTTTTTCAAACATGAGAAATCCAAATGCACTGAGTCTCGCGTTGTCTTGTGCTTTAGAACTTAAAACAATTTGCTTGAAAATTATTACAACTCATCCTAAGGGGACCATCCCATGGTCACATTGCTAGTTAGTGACACAGGTGAAATATGAATTCTGGTCTCCTAACTCAGAGTCAAATGCTCTATAAGCAAAATATCTGAAATTCAGTTCACAGTTTCTGTGACACTCTTACCCTGTTGTGGCTGCTACATTTTATTTTGTCAGTGTAAGCACAAACTAGTGGGTCATGGAAGCAATGAAGGTGGAGGCATGGAGTGATAAGAGAAAAAATGAAAGGAGAGCAAAGAAACAAGCTCAACAAAAACAATGGCCCCAGAGAGAAAAGGAAAAAGGTTCTGTTGAATTGGAAAAGTCCCTGAGTTGTTAAAATAACATGAAGATCATTTTAATTGATGTCATACCTAGATGGAAGAGGTTCTGATAATTGCATTTGCAAAAATAAAACAGAAAAGGACTAGAAAACACTGTACATAATGCATTCCTTTTATGTCCATGCCATCAAAGATTTTCCTTTCTCAAGCATGCTCTGGTAGGAGTAACTGTTGTATGTGGACTGGAGAGGTCTGTGCATGGGATCTCTGACCTCTGATGTATGGGACCCAATGAACTTGAGTTCATCTTCACATTAGTCTAGTTTAGAGGTTGACAAACTTTTTTTGTAAAGGACCAGATTTTGGCTTTGTGAGTTACAGGGGTCTGTTGCAACTACTGGTTTGCCATGATAGAGGGAAAGCAGCCATCAAAGCAGCTATATACAGTATGTAATCAAGTGAGCCTGGCTGTATGTCAATAAAACTTTATTTACAAAAGAAGAAACAAGATGAATTTGGGTTGTGGTCCATAGTTTGCCAGCCCTTAGTCTAGCTCATGAACTCAATTTAAACCCTGAAACTTCTGCGACACTCATTATAGTCACAGATACAAAAATATATAATAAAGTCCTACCTTCTCTTTCTAGGCATGCAATTGGATATGGCATTTGGGGCTCAGAGAGCATGAACAACTCATATAGCACCTCAGTCCCAGGGAAAGTAGTAAAATACAGGTACCCCTTGAGTAGGCAAGTCCAGGTATGGAAGCTCGCTGGCTGGGGAGTTTTTGCTTTTAAAATTGAGTAAGGAGAAAAATAGGGTTCTTCTTATTGGAATTAACTGTCCCGTTTGGTTGGCCACTACATGTTAGTAGTTATGGCAACAGATTCACTATCTTTCCATATGGGCTTTGCAGTACCCAGCCTACATTGCCTGTTGAGTGTGCCCCGGGTGATGGCACAATGCCCCCTGGATGAGGGCATCCAGGAGCCCTGTGCTTTTGCTGGGTGTGCTTTGTACAGAGTTCATATATAGCAAAACTGCACTGTTAACAAACTTTTAAGAAACAAGTGCAGACTATAAATGAAGAATCCTCTGTTCCAGGTCTTTAGAGGTTTGATAACTGAGTGGAATAACAATGAGAGGGAGAAGAAGGGGACTGATAGCATGTGTAAGCAGCAGGCTCACTCAGGGAGTTAAAATAGTGCTATTTTATAGATTACTCTTTTGTCATCAAAGAAATAGCTATTCACAGAAATGATTAATGATAAAAGAAAAGTCATTCATAGGAAATTTAGCTTGTTTCCAACAACTATTCCCAACCTAAGGGTGTTTTCCCCTCAAGGATTCTTATTTCCTTAGTAATGTACATACAGACATGTTCACATGGCCTTCAAATTCTAGTCAAGTTCTTTCTAATTTAGGAAATGATCCGTGGGATGAATTGGCAGGAAATTTTATCAAAGCTCCTGGTCCATGAATTATATCTTAAAAATATACTTTTCTAGCAAACTTACCATAAGGCAGCCCACATTGTAATTTCAGGTTTTTTCAGTAGCAAAAGAGGGGTTTAGAAATGTCTGTCATGAACCATCTGGAACCGCAGCTGGGGAGCCCATTTCTCAGGCAGGGAATTTATAAGAAAGCATGAGCACAGAGGGCAAGCAGTCTCTAGTGCAGGAAGGGTCACTCATGTAACACAGGAAGCTCTGTGCACAGTGAGGATAAACAGCCTTCATCTTCCACATACCTTACAAATCCAGGCCCTCAGAGCAGGTACTGCAGTTTGTGGAGCAAAGATGTCTGTGAAGGAACATGCTGGGGACCAAAGAAACCAAATTACCCACTTTGGTTTCTTCTGCTCAAGTTACTAGCTAAGTTCCTTGCATTATTGTGTAGCAAACCACACAGACACTCTGATATGGCTAAGAAAAAGCCAATAGAAAGAAATTCATGTCAGAGGGAGCTTGCAAAGGACTCTTCAAGCCACTGCTAAGAGGCAGGTGCTGCCTATACCCCTATTTGGAAGTCACTCTGGGTTCCATTCCAAGGGGGATGGATGGACCTCTGATCAAATGTAAAGAATGCCGACTTGGCCAAGCTTGTCAGTGTGGACAGCAGTACTGAAGGGAATAGATTTTGACTATGAGGCCTATAAAACAATTTGTTTCTTTGTCAGCACAATTTCTTTTCCTATAAAAAAAGTACTCCATAAAGTTCTTTCACAACTACTCAATTCTGATTAGCCGCAGACATAAATGTATAAAGCAATGGACATGGCTAGTTTTCTAAAATAACTTTGTTTACAAAAACTGGCAATGAATAGACGAATGTACCAACAAAATGTGGTATATACATACAATGGAATATTACTCAACTTTAAAGAGAAAGTTAAATTCTGGCACATGGTTCAACATGGATAAACCTTGAAGACATTATACTAAGTGAAATTGTAACAGGTAACCTCCGTGTTACTGAACCTCAGAAACACCTCCCAGTCTGCAGAGTGGGACTCTGAGAGACCAGTCCCCACCTGGAGTGGCTAGGAG
>PVJI01012954.1:0-49504 GCA_004026765.1 Micronycteris hirsuta | reverse complement strand
TATTTTTCTCTGCCAAGGTCATTGGTAATAGTCCAGGTGGCACATAATCCATCAGCCTGAGCTCCAGAATAAGAGCAATGAATAGGGAAACTCATTTTGAAGGTTAAAACTACGCTCTGCATGTTATGAAGCATCAAACCATTTGGCAAAACAATTAAGGATAAAATTCAAATTGTTGAGTATTCCAGCTCTTCTGATTTTCTGATTTGCTTTATTAATGTGGGTGTTTTTGTTGTCACTGAGGGCCAGGGAGAGTTGTGAGGCCATCATGGTGCTTTTAGTTTGCATAATGTTAGAGATTATCCTGAATATAAGTCTCAAGAGCAGAGGTCATCTTTGCTGGGCATTTTTAACTGATTGAATGGGCACTATTACTTTTTGGAAGGATTATTTTTCATGGTGCAGTCATGACCTAAGTCAGGATAGATAAAGATTTTAATGGAGATGACTTTTTACTTTTTCTTTTTCTTTTTTTTTTTTTAGTATGGGGAAGGTGCAGTCACATCTAGAATCTATTGTTATTTGGAATTTGAATCCTTCTCATAAGCAACTTCCTTTATTTTACTTGTTTAAATCTTACTCACTTTTACATATCAGCTTAAAATTAACCTCCTGAGACAAGTTTTCTATTACACCTCTGAGAAGTGGTCAGGAACTGAGCTGTGTAATTAAGGGACAGATTATTTCTGTGTGTACGTGTGAACCCCATGAGAGTTGAAGTTCTGTCTGTTTTTGCTGGCTGCGATTATTTATGGAAGAACCAACCTCCTTTATTTTCAGCCATCGCAGACCATAAGTGCATGCGTGCGTCCCTACACTAACACACCAGAGGTGAACTCATGAACTGGATAATAACCATCAGAACATGATATTCTCTTAACAATACTTAGTGGTTGAGAGATGAGTGTGTGTCTTCAGACCGGAAAAAAAATAGTAATATTAAATAATACCTTGTTATCCATTCTGGAATGATTATGCAGAAAACCAACAGAGGTTATGGGCTATGTGAATAATGTAGGCTTAGGGACCAAGTAATGCTGTGGTCATTCTTTCAACTTTCTGCAGAGGGAAAAAAAAAAAAAAAAAAAGCAAGGGAATGGAGAAAAAAAGATAAACTCTGAAAGTTCTGTTCACCTATCTGGATCTGGATCTAAGCCATACCTAAAAGTAGAGGGACCTGCATTTTCCAGGAAAGTGAGTGAATAACTCACTTCCTAACTTTTCATTTCAAATAAATTGAGTTGTATTTCTGTCATTTGCTATCAGAGTAATACTAATACACGATCTTGGTATCCTTGGCACATAACTATGGGTTGAGCACTTAGGAGAAATTTATTACATGTTAATTCAGTGAGTATCTTAGCACGGGCTGCCCTAACACAATAACGTAGACTGGGTTGCTTACCCAACATTAATTTACTTCTAATAGTACCGGAGGCTGACAGTCTGAATTCAAGGTGCCAGCACAGCTAGGATGTGGTGAGAGTTCTCTTTCTGGCTTGTAGATGACCTTTTCACTGTGTCCTCAAATGATACATATATATATAGGGAGAGCAGTCTCTCTGGTGCCTCTTCTGATAAAAGCAACAATCCCATCTTGAGGGACCAAACCTCATGATTTCATCTAAGCTTAATTATTTCTAAATGTTCCATCTCCAGATACCATCACATTAGAGGTTAGGGACTCGATATGTGAATTTTAGAGGGAAACATTTCAGTCCATAGAAGTAAGAAACTGATTAAATAAGTGAATCAGAAGATTTATAATATTTTTAGTATTTGTTCAAGAATAAAAAAAATATTATGCTGGCCAAGTTTTTTTTTTAAGATTTTATTTATTTCTTTTTAGAGAGAGGGGAAGGGAGGGAGACAGAGAGGGAGAGAAACAGCAATGTATGGTTGCCTCTCACATGGCCCTCACTAGGGACCCTGCCCGCAACCCAGGCATGTGCCCCGACTGGGAATCGAACTGGGACCCTCTGGTTCCCAGCCTGCGCTCAATCCACTGAGCTACACCAGCCAGGGCTATTCTGGCCAAGTTTTGAAATAAATATTATACTGATGATTGCTTATATCCTACACTTTACTCAAAAACACAAATATTAAGATCATAACTGGAGGATGGAGACTAATAAATGGTTTAAGGTTTAAATTACAGGTTAAATTATTAAACAGGAAAATTTAACATAGTATTTGTCAGATTTTTTAAGCATAGATTAATGAATAGTTTCCAAATCCCTAATTTGAGAATATTAATATATTATATCTCATTTGTATCAAGTAGATAAAGAAATTTCTTTAAGAATGCTTTCTTGAACATAAACATTGTAGTAGTCTAATGCTACTATGTTGGTACCATCTACTGACATCATAATGCTTAATGGCTTATATTAAAGAAATTTGCATGGATGAAAGAACTGAATGAAGAACAACACTCTAAAGAATGTCTGACTTTATCATTACTTGCAGAAAATGAGAAAAGTATTTGCAGAAACAAATATGAGAGAGAGAAGGATGCAGATCCCTGGTGGAATTTATGATTGCTACAAACTCCTCATGGTTCTGTAATCCTAGCAACGAGTGTAGCAACTTCACAGTTATTAAGATTGTCAGTCAATGCAATATTTACTTTGATGTAGAAAAGAAAAAGATCTATTTCAAATGTTCCTACTTTCTGAGTCTATATAAAAAACAAGTGAAAAAATATATATTTTTCTACTCCTTGGTTTATTTCTATTTGTATTCAACTAAAATGATTCTCATAGCAGATAGAACTATGAAGGACATTTTATATAGGCCAATATGTTTCCTCTCTAAACTGACCATAGTATTAGAGAAGCAAATACCCAAGTAGATCTTGATTCATCTTTCCCTTTCAAGATAGTCTACACTGCAGAAAAGAGCCAGCAGTTACAGAGAGCATCAGGTGTATTTTTTATTATTCTGATCTGAGGTTAAGAATGCTGCAGAGTTTTGACAAGAAAAAACTATGTTCTTCCCTACTCCTACAAATGTACTTTCACATTGATTCTGCCTCTGCCTTTTAGTAGATTACTTTGATAGAGTTTCTAGCCCCCCTCCCAACAAATGAATTGGTCTATACAAAATTCAAAGCTTGATGTATTCTCAACAACCCTCGTGAGAATAAATATAAGCAACTGCTCTCAGATAAAGCTGAATCACTCACACTATCATTCAAGCTGGCTTCCCTTGTGTGACTGGTAGAACATCAATCCAGTTTTTATTTTTTAGAAAATGTTATGTATTGTGTTAGCAATTAAGCTGAATGGATTTTGAAGTCCCATGAATTTAGAATCTGGTGTTAGCATTAAACACCAACTGCATAATCTTAGAAATATCCCTTTGGGGTTCAGTTTCCTCACATATGTGATGAGTGTGTTCATTACCACCATATTTAAACTTCCTTTTTGGCATGATGGTAGATTATGTATCCAGAATAATCATACAAAATAAAGTATTACATAATATGCAGAAATGTATCATTATGCAATAGTTTCATCACAAAACCTAAATATCTCGAATGTTCATCAGTGGTGGTTTGGTTGACTAAGTTATGGCAAAATCATATCAAAAAGTAGTAAGTAACTGAAAAAATATGAGTTATATCTTTATATATTACAGTGAAATATATTCAGATTATATTGCCAGCTTAAAATCTAAGTGTATAAAATATGTATGGAAGGCTAAAATTTATCAAAAGGAGAAGTACTTTTATATTGAAATGCATTAAAAAGTCAAAAGAAGATTATACATAAAATAAAATGAATATTACCGATAGGAAATGAAATGTACAGGATAGATAAAGAGAATATCTTAGAAGCTATTCTAAGTTTATTAGAAATGCCTTTTTTCTTAGATTTTTTCTTTATAACAACATAAATAATTTGTAAAATTTTAGAACAAAATTAAATCCAAAATAGTGATATCTAAATGCAATCAGTGATTTGATGGTGATGGGTATTGCTAGTTTCCACATGACTTATGCTTCCTTGGAGAAATGGCTGATTCTTGGGTGGAGAGGAAAACACAGAAAATGAGCTGAGAATATCTTACAGTAACAGAAAGAAAGGGAACTATCAAAGACTATGAAGATCATGTTTAAGACTCAGAAGCCACCTTAAAGAAATGATTACTAGCCCTGACTGGTGTGGCTCAAAGGATTGGGCATCCGGCCCGGCTGGTGTAGCTCAGTGGATTGAGCATGGGCTGGGAACCAGAGAGTCCTGGTTCGATTCCCAGTTGGGGCACATGCCTGGGTTGTGGGGCCAGACCATGTGAGAGGCAACCATACATTGCTCTTTCTCCCTCCCTTCTCCTCTCTCTGAAAATAAATAAACAAAATCTTAAAAAAAAAAAAGAAAGAAAAAGGATTGGGCATCCTACTAATAGGAAACCAAAAAAAAAAAAAAAAATCACAAATTTGCCCTGGCTGGTGTAGCTCAGTGGATTGAGCACAGGCTGGGAACCAAAGGGTCCCAGTTCGATTCCCAGTCGGGGCACATGATTCGGTTGCGGGCTCGGTTGCAGGCTAGGTCCCCAGTGAGGGACATGTGAGAGGCAACCATACATTGATGTTTCTCCCTGTCTTTCTCCCTCCCTTCTCCTCTCTCTAAAAATAAATAAATAAATCTTAAAAATAAATCACAAATTTGATTCCCAGTCAGGGCACATACCTGGGTTGTGGGAGAGTTTCCTAGCTGGGTGTCTGCAAGAGGCAGTTGATCAATGTTCTCTCTTTCTCCTTCCCTTTTCCTCTTTCTAAAAATAAGGAAAAGAAAAAGACTATCAGCCAACTATGAAATAATCAGACATCAGTAAATAAAATGTCAGCAATTAGCATTATCACATAAATTATGTTAACATACATAGATTTGCTATAATAATGATAACTGCAGTACAATTACACAAACCAATGTGAGGTGCTAGTGAATCAACTCACCTTTTTAAAAATGTCAGATAAAGAAGTAAGCATTCATGCTGTATTTTTGATACAGTTTGAAAGCACCCCCAAACCAGCTTTTAATCTTGTGTGTTTCTGTTGAATAAAGGCGACTTGAGTTTCTATGTTGCTGCAAGATATTGTACAAAAAATAAGAAATGAATGTTCATACCTGACCAAGGAAGGAATTTTAAAGGAAATGCTGAGGGGATACAACACCCCTTTGAGAACTTGCAACAGCAAGCCAGCCCAAGGGCAAGTTTGTAAAAGTTTTATGCTTTTCGTGTCACTGGACAAACTTTTTAAAAAATGAAATATGGCCCTAGGTGAGCAAGAGATGTTGGGGAAAAAATCTCCAAAGGACCTGCTTTCAAATCAGGCTATAAATTACACACACAAATAAATTTCTAATAAAAAAGTATTAGCACTTTGTAGTCAACAAGTGAAAAATAAAAGAGAAAATGTGCACTAAACTGACAGTTAAATGAAATAAAGTAGACAAATCAGATATACAAGACAGAGATATTAAGATTTTCTGTCAAATCATGCAAGATTAGTAAGTTCACAGGCAGCTGCTGAAAAATTTAAGCAATGTCTATAACACTTTACTGGGAGAAGACAATTGCAAATGTTAAGTTAATTTTTCCTGGATTCTGTCCTATGCAACATTGACCTTTGCTGTTGCTGATTTTAATCCACATCCTTTCACTATAGTAAACTATAAATAAGTACAACAGCTTTCCTGAGTTCTTCCAGAAATCATTGAACATGTTGATTGTGTTGGGGACCACCTACCCAGTGACTCAGGTAAGAAAACATGAGCAGTGTGAAGAGAAAGGGGAGTGGTTAAATGTCAATCTACCATTTTCCCAGATAGGAAAGTTACCAAGCTGCCCTGCAGGACCTAAGATTGATTTATTGTCCCACACTCAAATCACATAAGTCAGATTGGAAATAAGGATAATTGCATGGAACAGTGTAAGTCAGGTAGGTCAAGGGCCAGGTGAGAATAAAAGTAGCATTAACAGAGTTCTTTGCTATATCTTTGTTTCCTCAGTAGTGGCTTTGCTTAATTAGACATATTTATCCCCATTGGGATGTCTTCTAATTTGGAAGACCAAACATTAAGTTAATGAATAAATAAATGCAATGAGATCATCAATGTTGGCACAAAGTCAGTTTCACAGAAGGTTTTAGGAAGGAGACTGTGAATTATTGCAACTAACTTTAGCACTTGCTTACCTACCTCTAAAAAGCACGGCTTGAGATCCAGTAAGCCTTGGGTCTATATCGTCTCTCCATGAACTCCATTAATACCTATGTGAGCATTCTACAAATTTATTTAACCTCTATTTAGCTTCAATCTACTTATACTTATAATGGAGATAATAATGTATCATAGTGCATTATGATTCTATTTTAAGATATGTTACATACTATTTACATGGGGTTTTGATACATGTCAAATAAGACAATGATTATAAATAATTTAGCACAGTGACTAAACAGAGGTATATACACATTACGTAATTAAATATTCTTCTATTCGTTATAAGGTTGGTGGTAGTCAGTAGTAGCAGCAGCAACAGTTACAACTTAGTGCTTTGTAATCACTAAGTCATCATAGACCTCTAAAGCATTTTACAGTACAGTGTTCATATGATAAAAGTTCATAGATCTCCCATGCTAGCTAGCAGACCACTTACTATGACGGTTCTTTCAGTGCTGAGAATATAGGCATCTTATATTATATAGTAGTTAATTGATGGCATTGTCATTTAGTTACAGAGATAAGCAGAGAAATATAATGAACTCAGTCACACTTCATTCACAGATATGAAGTTCAGAGTTCAGAGTAAAGAGTAAAGTTCAAGACATCCCAGTAACAAAACAAATTCCAAAGAAAGGGGAAGGTTAATCTGCTCAAGACATCTGAAGGCTACTACCAATGAAGGTGTGATGTCTTCACCCCTAGATGAGGAGTCAGACTGAGAACATGTTGCTCCTGGTGGAGAACTGGAGGTGCAGTGCTCTCAGGGCCCAGAAATGCACAAGGTCAGGCACAGGAGCAAGCTCAGCCTGTCTGACACATCGGCTCTACAAAAGTTGTTGGTCTTTTTCTGGGGTTAGCAGAAACTTCCGCTGACCTAATCAATGAACCCAAATCCAAAACTAACCCTTCTAATTTGCTAAACCTTAAAACACAAATGTATTTATTGTTGTTGTGTTATAATTGCTTTTGATAGAACCATAGACAAAATAAAAGGCTAAAAACAAAGAAATATTAAGTGTCAAAAATACCTGCCCTGATCCAGTCAGTGGTAATTTAGTTTATAAATTTTCTAAATTATTCAAAAAGAACAATACTAGAAGAAATCTTTAAAATGCACTAATGTGAAGGAGAAGAACCAGCTCAGGCTGCTGGTAAACAAATATTAAGCTAATGGTGTGTAAATGCTTCCCGGAATCCTCCATGAATGGGTGGGCACTCACAGTGAACAGGAGGAGAACCAGCTTAAAAGCCAAATATCTCCTTATTTTCATGATGTGAGGATTTCTACTCAGGGAACTTGTTCTAAGCTTACCCTAATTTATTTTAAATTTAATTTAGTTTTTAACACTTAAGAGAATTTTGTCTCTTACTGTTTAAAAAGTTCTAAATAATATAGAAATCTTGTTAGAGTGGGGAATGGGATAGCAATTAAGTTTTCCTTGAGTAAAACTTGAGCAGTGGTTAATTGTTCAATAATGACTATGAATGAAAAGCTGACTGCAGGAGTAATGAATATATTCTGGAAGAATATCTGGAAAAAAAGAGAAAGGAGTAAAGGTGTATTGAAAAAGAAGTTTGGGAAATTAATAATGGTAATCTTAATCTTCTGCAAAATGTTTCCTAAAGCAAGTTAAAATCAAGTAAAACATCAAATTATTACATTGTAAACCTTAAACTTACCCAGTATTATGTCAATTATATTTCAATAAAGCTGGAAAAGCTTAATTGAAAAAGAGAACTATAAACCATTGTAAGTAGGTGTAAGCTGTTCTACTACAAATGAATGCATATCCCACAGTTGCTTGCATAGAGGTATTATGATTCAGCAAAAAAATAAGGTCTCTCAGGTTATATAGTGAATTGGATTGTGATTACTATGAAGCTGAAAATGCCCTTCACAGAAAGACAGGCCCTGGAAAAGTGTAAATAACTAATATTGTAGTACTGATAGTTGAATTACTGACTCAAAATTATCGGGGAATGATGACGATGATTGATGATGATGTTGATAGAGATATTTTTTCAATGGCCAATATTAGTGTCATATAAGCAAACATTAATAAATATTTATTATATTTACATATGATGAGTTAGTAAGAGAAGTAAATATTAAAGAAGTTTGGAGAACATTGAATCTGAGAGACATACAGAAATTCAGTTTTACATCAATTTTTTATGGGCTGACCTTTAATTTTGCAAAAGGCACTCCTCTTACCTATTTGTAAGCCACAGGATTTGTATTCTATGATAGCCAAGTGTTTTTTGACTTTATTATTCACTCATGGGTTAGTTTTCCAATTTCTGGATGCCACGTAGAGAGAAAGATTATTTCCCAGAGAACGTTTGGTATGTGTGTACTCCCACATGGCCCTTGACATGTTAATCGTACATCTAAACAAAAGAAATGTTTAATGCCATGTATTGAAGGAAAGATTTTTAAAAATCCTTTTACCTTAAGGTACTTGACTCAGAAAAAGGTACTTAGTGCAGTATTTGCAATAAAGAGCTGACTCTGATCCCCTGAGTCCCCGACAACCACCCTTTTATACAGCCATGTTGATAGCATGTACTGCAATCAGAGACAAAGGAGCAGTAAACCCAGAAAAGCAAAACAGTTTTCTAATTTGTCCTAATGATTCCTTACAATGATATGTTTAGGTTAAGTATGTTGAAGTGCTGGTTTAAGCCATGGAATCTGGGGTTAGATGGCTTTTGTTCAAATCTGAGCTCTGCAACTTATGAAACTAGGTTAGTTACTTAACCTATTAATTACTCAGTTCCTCATTTTTAAATGAAGGGTACACTATTCAACCCAGCAATCCCATTCCTAGATAATAACTCAAGAGAAATAAAAACATCTCAATAAATATATATCCATACAAACATTTCTGACACAAATACTTAGTGTGGCTTTGTTTGTAATCACCAAGAAACAACTCAAATGTCCACTAACTTGTGAATAGACAAGCGAGGTACATCCATATAATACAATACTACACGAATAAAAAGGAATGAATTACCGATACACACATGGATATCTGCAATAGTGTGGATGAATCTCTAATGCATTATGTAAAGTGAAGAAAGCTAAAAGTAAAAAGCTGTATATTATATAATTCAATTTGTATGGTAATATGGAAAGGCAAAAGCATGAAGACACAATACAAATCAGTAGTTATCAGGAGCTGTGGGTGGGAAGAGAGTGTTGACTCCAAAGAGTATGAGGGAACTTTTGGGAATAATGAAACCATTGAAAGATGTGTGACTATATGACTTTATATATTTATCAAAGCTCATAGAACTTTACATTAGCAAAGAGCAACTTTGTAAGTTCCACCTCAAAACACCTTTGAAAAAGACACATGATAGAAGTACCTACTTCATCAGGTTGTTGTGAAAATTAAGAAAATGTTATAGTTTTTGACATATTAAACAATAAATGCTAGCTATTATAATTTTCATTAATCTGATTTTTCAGAATTTTAATGATAATAATTTTTGCTAGCTGAAAATTATTTCTAAATAAAAAAACCACTTATACCTTAGTAACCTTTTATGAAAATTGAGTTTTTTGGTTTACTCATAATTTGGTTTATAATGAGGCCCACCAATTTCTAACAGATTAAAAATGATTACAATACTCTCAGGGCTATGTTTGCAAGACAGAGTCACATATTGGGGCGGTCCATGAGTTTTAGTGCTCAATGAGATCTAGTCATCAGAAAAACTAAATGAAAAGGAAATTTGCTTACTTTTCACAGCCATCCACTTTTTTTTTTTTCCAGAATCCCCAAGCTTCCAGCCTACAGGCACTGTTTCCACTTCCCCAGAGCCCTGCTCTCTTTCATCTCTGCCTCCTCAGCACCTTCTCTCAGACCCCTTCTTGTATAGAGACCTACACTGTGTGTAGAAGACAGAAGATATGGGATTGCCTATCCCTGCATCCATGTCAAACACCTCACAATTATATCCCAATCTTCACATTCACTCACTTTTGCAAGTATCGTGATTGGCTAAGCCGGTCAAATCTTTCATCCCCTTTAAACAGTGTCTCTTTGTTCCTTAAGCCACTTGGTAAGTAAAGGCATCTCAACCAATACACTCACCTTTCCTATTAGTATTTCAGTTTTTCAGGTCCTTTAATGTGCATGGTAGGCTGAAGCCCAACTAATCTGATAAATTAATATATATTAAGTCCTTAGTGACATGCAATACTCCAATTCTAACAGATAAACATATACTTTAATAGACCACTTAAAAATCTTTGTTTAAAAAATATAAATTGCATAAAACAAGGCAGATTGTGTAAAAATGTTTTTAAAAAGTCAGGGAAATTTTCTGTAAAGTCTTTAAAAATATTGTTGTATAAAAATTTTCTTTGGCTTGATTTCTTCTCATGATTTAAAAATAATAAAGCACATCTGTACTTCTCCATTTCTGATTTCTAACATCAAATAGATGTTTGATAGATTAAAAAGTACACAATTTTTTGGTTCATAAAGATAAATAAAATTACTTAGAATTTTGGCTAGTATGTTTGAATTGAGTATAGGGGTTGTGACTAATTTCACTGAATATTTCTCTTAAAACTTTAAAAAGGGAATGACTTCTCTTAAAACTTCAAAAAGAGTACTTCAAATATACAGCACTAACACCAGCTCTTTTCATAGTGAAATTAAAAGTTGAGAGGTTATCTTTATTGATGAAAATAAAATAAGTTATTGACAATAAATTGTTGCCCTAGAATTTCCCACTAGTTTTTGCTTTAAAAAATTATTTTATGTTATTACCATTTATTATACACAAAGTCATTACTCCCTGTCATTCCTAGATTTTCAGTAAGATCTCTCTATCTACAAAACTTCCTTCCCCTTAACCTTATGTATACATGAAATCTCATAATTGGAACTTTTTTCCAATTTATGTGAATTTTTTTTTCATCCAGAAACTAAAACATCCTATGAGGAAGTTAACATTTTACTTTCTTACTAGTTCTTTGAACTCAATACTAAAGAATTTAATTAGTCATTTCCTTAGATCAAGTTTTAGCATGGGTAACTGAGGACCAGTGAAATCAATGAAAATATGTTGAAGTAGAAAAATAGATGAAACTATTACAGCTGGAGTTTCACAATAAATAAACAAGTTAGGGAAAATAAAAAGAAGAGAGAGATCAAGTCTAAATCCTTCCTCCCACCACCACCACCTCCAATATTGCCATTCTTTGTTTTTGGGATAAGTTTGCTTTCTTGTTTAAAAATCCACCAGGAAGCCTCAAAGTGACCTTACCAAAATAAATAAATAAGTAAGTAAATAAATAAGTAAATAAATAAGAAAGTTGATTGCCAAGAGGATACTACAAAGAAAAAAATAAACAGATAGATTGGAATAAATAATTACACAACCAAAAGGGGAGGGGCTGGAAGAATTCTTAAGGTTTACCTTGTACAAAAGTTTTCAACCCATGTACAGCCCCAGCCTTGATAAATATAAATATTCTACACCTTTATCAAAATTATTTGAAATTCATATTAAAATAAGTATCATTACTAGCATATATATCAAAGAAAACTGACTGGTCCCTTCTATATTTCCATGATACACAAGACTTACTGGTAATTTTTGTATTACAACTCTCCTATTCCAGGGCATTCCCTCCTCCCCTAATTTCAAAATAACAATGAGTCTAATACAACCCTCTCAACTGAATAGAAAGAAAAAACAAAAACAAATTGTGGCCCCTATTATATTAGAGTAAAAGATATGTCAAAAGCTTTTGAGATAGTGAGAAACAGAACAGGAAATGAATCCTGTTTGCCTGATTAACATGCAATCAACTCCTAGATTGTGAGTTAGAGATGGAACTATATAAGCATTCTAAAAGGGACAGGTAGGACTAATTAGTAGTACCCCCAGGATCAGACTACCTGGGTGCACCTCTGGGGTCCTCCATGTGTGGATCTGGGACATGAAGCAAGTAATGAATGTCTCTGTTTGTCTGATTCCACACCTGAAAACAGAAAGAGTACACAATTGTGACAAAAACTAGGTGATGCACGTCAAAAACATAGCATGGTTGTCAAGACATAGAAAGCACACAATACATATTAACTATATTATAAGTATCACTATTATCAAAAGATTTCCAAGTAAAACTGAGGTGAACTGGATTTTACCTGTACAACTTAAATCCCTGTTATGAACTAAATTGTGCACTCTCAAAACTTATGTTAAAATCCTGATGCCCAATGGTACTGCATTCGTAGTGCCAACCAATGGTTGTTAGTGCCAATTCAATGTCAACAGGAATCTTCAGTTTGGGGTGCCATGAAGGAGAAAACTTTATTCAGTGCAAATAGCTCAATTGCAAAGCAGCACAGCTGTGGAAGAGTTCAATTGTGTTACAGTGCAATCATGAAACAGCCGAGCTGCGAAACAGCACTGATGGGTGGCGGCCCTCAGGCCAGGCACCCCTCTGGCAGGCCCTTTCTCCAGCTAGACATGACCTACCCTGGTCATGTCTACTCTATCTGCTCTGCTCTGGTCTACTTTGCTCTGCTGCAGTCCACTGTGCTCTGGTTCAGCAAAATGCCTTCTGTGTTTCAGCTCTAGCCTGAGAAACACAGTCTCCTGTCTTTGGTGGAGACAGAAAGGTGCACACCCAGCCAGAGGGGGGTAAACTTATATAGTGAAAAGTCCCTGCCCTGGGCCCTGATTGGTCTACCTTCATGCAAATGTAGACTCCAAATAGTCACAGTTGGACTGGTCTAAATAGCACTGCCCTGATTGGTTGGAATGAACACACTCTGATTGTTCAGTGAAGATGCTAATGAGGAAATAGTTGTGTAGGTCCAATTGGATAGGAAAAGTTTAAGCCCTATTGGTTGAAATAGAATTTTGGTACCTCCTTTATAACAACTGGCTCAGATGGCAAGAACACAGTACAGGAAGAAGGGCCAGTGCAGGCTTCTCTCTGAAGCATGGCTTACATGACAGGTCCCGGTTAAGCAACACCCATTTATAAATTTGAGCCCAGTTAGACACAAGGAGCCCTTCTCCACAACTGTTTTCATTTTGGGGTAAATTATAGATAGGGCCTTTAAAGAAGCAGTTAAGGTGAACTAAGGTCAAAAGGTGGGGGGGGCTACCTAATCTGATACAACTGATGTCCTTATAAGAAGATGAAGAGACCACAGGCATCTCTCTTTCTTTACAAGCACAGAGAAAAGGCCGTGTGAGGACACGGCAAAGAAAGCCAGGTGGAGAGGCCTCTGCAGAATGCAACTGTTGCCAGGACCTTAATCTTGGACTTCCAGGCTGCAGAATTGTAAGAAAATAACTTTCTTTTGTTTAATATACCCATTCTGTGGTATTTGTTATGACTGCCTAAGCACACTAATACACTACCTATTCTTGATGTATCACTTCTGACATGGAACTTTTAACGGCTTATTCCTTACGAGTGTGTGAGGCCATGCGAAATCACTAGCAAAATGTTATAATCAATTTTTGTCTTAGACCATGCTAGCAAACTTTTTCTTTAAAGAGGCAGGTAATACTTTAAACTTTTCAGGCCACATGATCTCTGTCATCGCTACTCAACTCTGCCGTTGTAATGCGAAAGCCACCACAGACAATATATAAACTTGTGAGTACCACAGTGCTATGATAAATTTCACATAAGGACACTGACATTTAAATTCTACACAGGTTTAATGAGCCACAAAATTATTATTCTCCTTTGAATTTTTTTCAATCATCCAGCAATACCACTGCTGGGTTTATACCCTAAGGATCCTGAAACACCAATTCAAAATAATTTATGCACCCCAATGTTCATAGCAACACAATTTACAATAGCCCAGTGCTGGAAGCAACCTAAGTGCCCATCAGTAAATGAGTGTATCAAAAAAATGTGGTACATTTACACAATGGAATGCTTTGGAGCTGAAAGTAGGAGCTCCTACCCTCTGCGACACCATGGATGGAACAAGAAAGCATTATGCTAAGTGAAACAAGTCAGGTGGTGAAAGAGAAATACCATATGATCTCACCTATAAGTGGAATCTAATAAACAAAACAAGCAAGCAAAATACAACCAGAAACATTTAAATAAAGAGTGAACTGACACTAACCAGAGAGGAGGAGGTAAGAGGGATAATGAGGATAGTAGGGGAAGGGCCATCAAGGAACATATATAAAGGACACATAAACAAAGTCAAAGGGGGTGGATTTGAGGTGTGGGGCATGGTAGGGTGAAAATGGAGACAACTGTTCTTGAACAACAATAAAAATAAATATATGCATAAATAAATAAATAAAAATAAAAATGGAATAAACATGGTTAGCTTGCCACCTCCTGTCTTAGAACATTTGTTTAGTTACAACTCTTTACTCTCTCTTCAATTTCTTTTATATTGGAATGGCTTTCCCAGCTTTTATTCCCTAATCAATGTACACTATAAACTTGTATTGGTTAAAGAAAAGTTTGGAAATCTGTCATATTTTCCAAAGACCCTGGTTCCTACATCACACCACCTTGACTCAAATGTCAGGAATTCATTTGAATACAATAGGCCATTCCCTTGGCAGAACTCTTCTTCCATAGAACAAATTAAGTTGACAATTCCTGCTTTCTCCTTGGCTTTAATAACATTAAATAGTGTATGCACAAGAGGACTGAAAAACCTAAAGTGCTATTTAAATATTAATAATGCAGTATACTTTCTCAAACATGATTTTTTACTTTGGTATTGATTTCTTTAGCTAGTCATAGCTCCTTGATTCCATGAAAGTTCCTTAAGGCCTGGCACTATGGCTTTCTATTCATCTGTATATTTGGGAACCTAGTAAAATGCCATACAGGGAGTAGGCTTGTCAAAAACAATTTATTATATTAAATTAGGTTATGATGAAAACGATGATGATGATAATGATGATTGTCTTTCACACTCAAACGCACCACCGTCAAAACTACTCATTATTTTTCTCACAAAACCAGATGATATGCTTGGCATCCTTGTGCATAGCTGAGTCATCATTTTCCATATGGTTATCTGTATATCACAGTCTTTCCAATCATTTTGGAAGAACATAACTCAAAAATCTAGAGAAAAAAAGCACATCTTTTTCCCTTTCTTTTCAATTTACCCACATTGATCAATTATCAAGTTATGCAGAGTCATTCACTGTAACTCTTTGTCAGCTGCCCCCTTTCCTTTTCCAATATATCTCTCCTATGTTCTGGTTTTCACTATTTCCTTCATGAATGAATGTAATATTCTCTTAGCTGCTTGCCTTACTTGCTATCTTCTCATTTATTTTCCTACTCAAACGTTTCCACCCCTGTGCCAATTACTTGAAAAAACCCTCTCCCTCAGCATTTAACAGTTTCCATCTTCAAGCTTTGGCTTGGGCTCCTCCACTCACCTAGAATTTTTGCTTTTCACTTCTGTCCACACATCAAAGCCCTACCCATCCTTGAGAGTTCATCTCAAATATAGCCTTTCACTGAAAGCGGTCCAAGTGTCCCTACTCATTGGGACTACTCTCTTCCTTGTATCTCCATAGTAATGGAGAAACATAGTAATGTTTCTTGTCTATGCCATTCTTAATGGCCTTGGACATACATTTTAATCTCTCCCTTAGTGGATTCTAAATTTCTGAAGGGAACAAACTATCCTTTTAAACTTTATATTGTCTGCCTCCCCTAAACACAATAAATAACCAAGAATAACTATATTGTGTTTATCAATATGTTTTCCCAATTCAATGTGATATTTCCTTCTTATGTCAGGCATTTAGCAACATTTTTTTTAGTTTGAATGAAATTGTAGGTGACTCTTTGATGGAATACATTTGAGATTCAAATCACAAATTGTAGTTTCCCTACTATTGAAGAAAATATACACATTATGTCTGGAAATAGCTCCAAGTTTAAGAGGGGACAGGTTATGGCAATGAACAAAGTAGGATTGATTTTGGGAAATCTTCTTTAAGGGTCTAAGTCAGAGTCTCTCATATTTATCTAATTACCTAATTAAACTAGGGTCACACTAAGTATAATTTGTGGTTAAAATGTTGGAAATAAAGACTTTGGTGTTAATGGAATTTTTATTCAATCTTAAATTATTAAGGTATAAATAATTTTTTGAACACCTAACATCCTCTTGATTTAAGGACTCCAAGAATTCAAGCATGAACTTTATTACTGTCACTACTTAATGTTTATTCTTTGGACTGTATTTGGAACGTGGCCTAATATTTATACACACTGTCTCTCTGCTGATGTCGTTTGTTATCACTTGCTATTTGCACCGTGCTGAGAGAGGCTGGGCAGGCACTGTTGTCAGACTTAATCCAGTGGATGAAAGGATGCCACGGAGAACAACTGAAAATGGATGTGTGCTAATTTCAGACTTTTCATGAAAGAAAGGGAAGGGATAAAGTTGAAAGGACATGTAGAATGTGATAATGTAGTTGAATAGAAACACTATTATTTTTAAAGATCTCTTATTTGCCTGGGTTATTCTCTAGTTTTGGTTTGAAAATTTTCAAAGAATTTAACAAAAAGCTGATTTTATGCTTGACTGTACAGAATCTTATGGCTGAAGAAACAGAGCTGGTGTGAAGATCGGTTCCCTGGAAACTGCAGATGTAGTGTGATTAGTTGTGACATTTCGAAGGGTGTGAATAGATTTAGGAGAACAGTATAGTGGACACAGATTGCATTTTGAATGAGTTGCCAAATGATTATAAACTCAAGGACCATCAAGCAACTTATTTATCTGTCATTGTTTTAGAGGCCAAACATAAGTAGAAAAACTGTACTAATTTGTTTAAAGCTTATTTGTTATTAGATTTTTCAAAATCATATTATCAAAGATATTAATATTTTATGGAGGACTATGACTTTAATACAAATGTATGGAGACCCAGTAACTAAATGAGAAACTGATATATTATCTTTCATATAGATATGTTTTTTCTTTTTCCCAAGGTTTAGAAAAGCAGATGCTATGTGTATCCAGAAAAAAAAAATTGATTAACTAGATTTTGAATGTTTTAAGGATCCAATTTGTCTTCCTACTGAAAGTCTTGACTTTGATTAGCTGTCACAGAATAAATATGTTGTTTGTCAACTCCATTAATATTAACTCAGGTAATATTAACTGATTAAAAAGATCTAGAAGTACATCCTATAAAAGCTACTCTTAATTATATCCAAAAGTAAAGCAGTTTGAAAACATTTTTTTATTAAAGCAGAATTTGCCTGGGCATCTGGACATTTCCTAAGCTGTGTTTGTATTTCTTGTTTTGGTCCATGTGGTTGACTTAGAGCTCTCCTTAATTTTACTTCCCTAGGTATATATTGTGTTATCTCCATCCAGTTTGACCAGAGCACAGAGCTGCCAGCTGGGAGAGGACCTGGCCCTAAGAGCTTGGCTGGGTTCTCACTGCTGAACAGAAATGAATCTAAGGACACTAAAATCAGACATGATAACTCTGTGCTGTGATGGGATAAGACAAAGCAGAATAACCTGTCACGTGTTAGCAAAGCCAAAAACAAGCATTGGACAAGCCACAAAGTGACCAAACATCTCCCTTTCCAAATGAAGATAACCGACGGCTGGTCCTTTAGCAATATGGTCTTGGCTCTCCACTGTTCCTAGTGCTCCTGGATAAAAAGTATGCATGTGCCCAGTCACAAAATTGTCCTCACTTTCTGACAACATCCAAACCAGAGAAAAGACCTGTTTCTTTGATCCTTCTCAAAATTGCCTAATATGGGCCCAAATTTTACAAATAATCCCTTTTGACACCCTCTAAGTGAGACCGCTCTCAGCTCCTCAGGAGCTGTACAGTCTTCCTTTTTGAAACAAATAATAAATTCAGTTTTATTTGCTAATCTGTGTGTTCTTGTTGGTCGCTGGCAGGTAGGCATTTATAGTGTATTCACTGAGCATTTATTTTATAAATTCCATAATCTTCCAGTGTTCTGTTTGATACCATGGTAAATAAAACTATGAAGAAGTCTCTTCTCTAAACAGGCATACAGCATTTTGAAGATTAGAATGTTTTCATTGATTCCTATATGTCAGGCACTATGCTAATCATTTTATGAGCATTAACAAATTGGTTCTTAGTACAATCTCAGTAGGTTGGCTGTGCTATTATCTTTATGGTTCCTACTATAAAGCTAGTTTTACAAGAGTTAATATATGGTCCACAGTCACAGTGGCAGAGACGAAAATGTACCACTCAGATCACCTACCAAGGGGAGCACCGTAGATTGACAGATCAGCTGTCACACCCTTGATCCTCCTTTGTGTTGCCATCAAGACCTACCAGACAAAACAGCACAGCGGGAGTGTTAGTGTTAGACCATTACTACAGAACAGAACTCCTATAATGGACATCTATAACTCAAAGACTCCCCATTGGCCTAGTCAAACCTTTCGTAGAACCAAACAGCACTCTGAGACCTTCCTACCCAATGTTCCTCCCTTCCTTCGCTTTTTTTAAGCACAGAACCTGAACCATGGTCTAAAGTTTATTTTGTTGTCTCTCCTTTGTCCACCACAGGTATACATCTCTTACACATCTAATCCCTTCTGGCACCTATTTGTTAGAGCAATGGTCCCCAACCTTTTTGGCACCAGAGACTAGTTCCATGAAAGACAATTTTCCATGGACCAGGGTGAAGGGATGGTTTGGGGATGGTTCAAGCATATTACATTCAATCTCATCTCCTGCTCTGCAGCTGGGTTCCTAACAGGCCCCAACGGTACGAGTCTACATCCTGGGTGTTGGGGACCCCTGTCTTAGAGGACTAGAAATCACACAATCATTCAAAGCATGAACATAATATCTGATACTCTATTGCTCTCCCTAATGTTTCTAACAATCAGTGAAAGAATGAATCCACTTTAACTGTCAAATCTTGAAGGAAGACTTTAAAATGTCAAACAAGCCAACTTACCAAAGATAGTGCCAAACATTTAGTCAAATGTGTCTGAGCTGTGTCATGCTTAATTTCATATGTGAGATACAGATTTCTTTCTTTAATTCCTCTTCCATTTATTCCTAGGACATTTGCTTGCCTCTTGCCTCTGATACATATATTTGAATTGTGGATTTCCATAGTCCACTATCTCTGACTAGAACCTTCCTCCTATAAAAATAAATATATTTTGCCCTGGCTGGTGTAGCTCAGTGGATTGAGCACGGGCTGGGAACCAAAGTGTCCCGGTTCGATTCCCAGTCAGGGCACATGCCTGGGTTGCGGGCCAGGTCCCCAGTGAGGGCCATGTGAGAGGCAACCACACATTGCTCTTTCTCTCCCTCTCTTTCTCCCTCCCTTTCCCTCTCTCTAAAAATAAATAAAGTCTTTAAAAAAATAAATAAATATATTTTATCCTTCAAATCCACTCTGCTTTTTGAGAAAGGATCTGAAGGCTTCATTTTGTTGCTCTTTTCCATTCACTTTGTGCTTGTCATACATGATGAAAGTCACTGGTTCTCCTATTTTTTTTTTTATCCTTCTTAGTATCAACAGAAAACAATACTTTTTAAAAAATTCAGCTCTGGACAGTGTTTCTGATATATCATTGTTAATAAATATACACGGTCTGGCAGAAGAAATGCCTGCTTTCTTGTGATTGGCAGGGTAATAATATGGTGTAATAATTTACAGTTTTAATTTTAACATTTCACCTAAAACGTCATATAGTGTGCTTGAATGTGATATTGTTATGTTATAGAATTGCATGCTTATGATTTTATAATAAAACATTTTGTAATAAAAAGAGGAGTTATTTGCGTCAGACCCAGTATTATTTTATTATTAAATTACTGGATAAATGAGTGGATACATAATCATTAATTAATTACTCTGATTCACCCCTAAATTTTATATTTCTGCATGTACTAAATAGTGTTGGTTCTGACTCATGTGAATGTCTGGTGTTTCCACTGCTGGTCGCCCACTATTCTGACTCATAAGACTTGAAGTCTCTACTAGGTCATATCTTGACAAGTCCTGTGTATCTTAACTGCTCTTCTGAAAAATCACCATATGTTTGGATATTACATTATACATATGATAACATGAAATGCAAGTCTCATGATGGCAATGACTTTGTCTGTTCTGCCATTCTTTTACATCTCACATATGACATGTGTTTAGGAATTCAATGAATGAACGTGATACCAGAATATACAGAATGCTATAAAACACAACGAAGAACTTAACAGCTGACACATTTCCTGAAAGGGTAGAAGCTTAACCTTTAGAGAAGGAGCAGATGTACTTAATTAAATAATTGGGTTATTGAAGAGTCTTCCACACTGGAGAGTTCTGACAATCACACAAAGGCCCATCAACACCCCAATACAGGCATTCCCCGCTTTTCAGAAGTTTGCCTTATGCCACTTTGCTTTAACGAAAGACTACATTAGTGCTACTTTCACTAACCAAAAGAAACCCAAAAGGAAATTTTGTTTTTACAAAAAAGGCATACAGCAAAAATAGCATTACGCACTTGTCTTGCAGGAAAGCCGGCGTGGAAGCAGCACACCCCAGGGAAGTGGGAGTGGCCCAGCCAAGCTCCCTCCCCAGGAACCACATTCTGCATCTGGGTGTCAAGCCACTATAGCTTTGAACTGTGTCTATGGGCATCTGAGCTTTATGTTGATCTGCTTCATGCATCTGTTAGCAAGATGTATCCTAAAGTATCAGAAAAGCCTAACAGAGCTCCTGCTTGTAAGGATGTTATGCTTAGTATGAAAATGGATATAATTAAGTGCACATACATTGAATTCAGTATCTGGGCAAGCTCAAAATGTTTTCCATATAAGTTAATGGTAATTGCTTCTTCTCATTACTCCATTTCTGCTTACGAAAGGTTTCCTAGAAACACTACTTTCGTATTGTGGTGGGAACCTGTACTCATCGCAAGGATGGCAAAGTGACCTCGTCAAACTCTATCCATTCATGATTGTGCTGTGAGTTACTGAAGCAGTCACCTATGGCGCAGGCAGGGAGATATTTGAAGTCCTGCATCTAGAAAGGGAGGCAGTAAAGTAAATATAATTTGAAAATGTTCTCTACATCCAGGATGGCATGTGACTGAAGTTTTGGTAAGCACTATTTTACTGCAGATTACCTACTTTATGATCCACACAAAAAATATAAGAAGGCTATCTAGGTGTGGTAAATGGAACAAATTGGTTATTATATTTAGTAAAGAATGCGGCAGATATGGTATGTAGATTTAAATATTCTCTACACAGAGAATTAACTACTTATTTATAGGATAATAAATCTTCATTGAGATGCTATATTCAAAGTTGGGAGACTCTCTTCTGGGTGGTAACATTACCTGTAATAGTCATGAGTCTATAAAGTACTCCTCAGAACCCTGGCTGGTATAGCTCAGTGGGTTGAACGTGGGCTGCGAACCAAAAGGTCGTTGGTTCGCACATGCCTGCGCACATGCCTGGGTCGCAGGCCAGGTCCCCTGTGGGGGCCACGTGAGATGCAACCACACATTGATGTTTCTCTCCCTCTCTTTCTCCCTCCCTTCCCTTCTGTCTAAAAATAAATAAATAAAATCTTTAAAAAAAAAGTACTCCTCAGAATCTCTGAATTACAATAGAATGCGGTTGAAGTGATCATGTGGGTGTTTGGGCAACAAAGCAAAGATTATTGTTAGATAATGTTACTGAAAAATAATACAGACCTCCTCATGGCAGGGAAAAGCTTATGAGATATTTTTCAATGAAACCTTTAATAACATTTCCACTTAGATTTCTTCATTAAGTTTAGGGGTAGGTGTACAAATGGCAATGTTTATTTATGATGGCCCCAATGCTAAGTTATGCTGACTAGCTTGACTTAACAGGAAAACTCAACAATATTTTAGTTATGACTTTGCCGTTTCAAAAGAAACCGCTCATGTTGACCTAAATAGATTATAAAATGCTTAATAAACTTCAAAATCAGTATTTAACACAGGACTACTTAATCAAAAATGATCTTTGTACCACCCCAAACCTCTGACTTCTATTTAGTTAGTCATTCAATAATGCATCTGTCAAATCCTTCCTGATTGCCTGGTAAGTGCCTAGTAAGTGGGAGACTACAGAATTCAATCTGGAAGGGAAGTTAAGTAAGCCCCTCCCATTGTGAATGCGTTCTTTACTTTATGAAGGCTGCCTCAGTGTCCTCACGAACATGTGCCTACTGAAGTTTCAGTGTGGGACCGACAAAGTAGGAGAGGTTGCACAATGAGGAACAGGGGCAACAGTTTAAAATTAGAAGCCATCTGGCCTAAAATCTACACCACCATGTTGGACAAATAATTCCCATATTGTTTTACTCAGTGTATCGGCTTATGGGTTACAAATTAAGCCCATATTTGGCACCCTGCGACTTCTGGCCTTTCTTAAAACTAAAATCACCTTTGAAAGGGAAGAGATTTCAAGCCATCAGTGAGATTCAGGGAAATACAGTGGGGACAGCTGTTGGTGATTGGAGCTGTACGAGATCCCAAGATGCCTACTTTGAAGAGGACTGAGGCATCATTGTGCTATATACAATGTTTCTTACATCTTGTATATGTTTCAATAAATGTCTCTATTTTTCATATTACGTGGCTGGATACCTTCTGGACAAACCTCATGAGTGTTTTAAAATGTACTCATACACACACACACACACACACACATACGCACACATATATGAAAGAGAGGGAGCAGGTGGGAGAGCAAGAGTGCACGTGCTACATTTGTTAGTCTCAGGCTACTAAATGGGTCCCTGAAAGGGTCTTATTCTCACCTCCCAAAATATAAACCTACAGTTAGCTTTGTATTGTTAGCTCCGTTAGGCACTGGGACAATCAAGTCATATACAGCAAGGGAAATAAATGCTTTCCTTCCTCAGTTTGGGTCAGGTATACACCACTGGACAACCAGTGGTGGTTAGAGAGTAGGGTCACCTAATACTAAGAAGGTTTTCCAACATCATCACATCAGCCAGGACTGAGGTGTACGTGTGTTTGTGCGTGCTGGATAGATTTCTAATTGAAGCTCAGCTTGGTCAGCATTCACATCCTCTTCAATTCCATGTTCTTCCAAGTCTCTTCAATCATCTATTCCTACTCCAACTAAAATGCTACATTCTGAAAAGCTAAATTCTTAATGTTGAAAAGAAATTCAAGTGAGATAGCATCTTATTTGGTTAGAAGTTATGCCAAGTTTTAATCACTCTTTCTTTTTATCCCTATTCAACTGCTACCAGCTTAGCAAATTATTTGAGGATTTGGAGCCAGAGCCTATGAACCTGAGGTGGGTAGAAAAAGCGTTTTAATTTTATGCAGAAGTCATTTGGTATTAAACTTTTCTCTGTATATACATGATGTTACCATTCATTATTCCATCTTTTTGCCACCAACATCCTCCAAACCAAGACTTTCATGTGAATCTGCCAGACCAGCATTATTTTGTGAGTGACAAATTTGGACTGTCACTCCAAGATAACAAATGAGCCATATGATCTGAATTGGTGTCCATCAATGGTCACTGACAGTTGCCATAAGTGAGCGATGGAGCTGGCAAAGATTTACATCAGTCCATATGTTCTAATCTGACCCAGGCATCAAACAGATTGTCTTTCCCACACAAACATTTAGTTTATTGGAGTTATCCTCTCTGCCACAGGCCTGTTTTGTGATTCCGTGCAATTCTCTACATATGCCAGTCCTTGTTTCTCTTCATAAATTAAATAAGAATAATTATGTTAACCTCCAGCTTCCAAGGCTACCTCCAGGGGATATTACAGGATTGAGGTAGTGACTCTCTAAAGTGTGCAAAGAAAAATGAATCTATGAATCACTACCACCCCAACAAATTAATAAAATAAAATAGTATGCAGATATGCAGAGCTAGAGAAACAATGTTTTATTCCTACTTTTTTAGAATAAAAAAAGATTCACCTTTTAAAACATCCATTCAGATATAATCGATATTCTGTATGCTGACCGTATTTGAGCTGGACTGTACAATTTGACGAGTTTTGGCATATGTGTATACTTATGAAATCATCACTACAATGAAGAACATACGCACATCAATCACACTAAAAGCCTTCTTTTGTTCCTTTGCAATCTCTCCCTCCCTCCACCCATCCCATAATCTTTCTAAGAAACCATCGATCTATTTTCTACTAATTAGACAATTTTGTAATTTTACAACTTTATATAAATGGCATCGTAAACTGTTTACTTTTTTACCTAAAGATTTCTTTTAGCCAAATATTTTGAGATTCAGCTATGTTGTTGAAGAGTAGTATTCTATAGCATTACTTTTTTATCCACACCTCTGCTGATGGACTTTTTTGATGATTCTAGGTAAAACTGGTATGAATGCTTCAGTCTACTTTTTGTTAAGGATGTATGATCTAATTTCTCTTAGGTAAATTTATAGAAGTAGGATGGTTAGTTGAAAATACATCTTAATTTGCTTTAAAGAACATCCAGCCCTGGCTGGTGTAGCTCAGTGGATTGAGCATGGCTGCGAACCAAAGGGTCACCGGTTCGATTCCCAGTCAGGGCACATGCCTGGGTTGCAGGCCAGGTCCCCAGTAGCGGTGTACAAGAGGCAACCACACACTGATGTTTCTCTCCCACTCTTTCTCCCTGCCTTTCCTTCTGTCTAAAAATAAATAAATGAAATCTTAAAAAAAAGAAAAAAAATAAAAAAAAAGAACATCCAAAGTATTTCATGGTTTTCTTATTATTGATTTGTGTATGTTGAAGACAATTCGTTCGTCAGAAAAACAATGGGCAAACATTTTTTCCCAGATTGTGACTTGTATTTTCATTATCTCAACAATTTATTTTGAAAAGAAAAATATTTTAAATTTTTGATATGATAAAATCAAATTTATATTTTTAAATATAGATTATGCTTTTGATGTTAGGTCTAAGAAACTTTTGGTTAATCTTGTGTCAAAATATTTTCTTATAAGTTTTTGTCTAGTAGTTTTATAGACTTATATTTCACAATTGTATTTGTGATAAGTTTTGAGTTGAGTTTTGTATAAAGTATGAGGCATAGAGTGAAAATATTTTTTAATATGATTGTCTAATTGTCTCAGCACCATTTGTTGAAAATTATCATTTCTTCCCTGAACTGTCATTGTACCTTTGTTAAAAATCAATTGTCCTCATATGAGTCTATTTCAGTAGTTTTTATTCTGTTTCATTGATATTTTTGTCTATTTTTATACCAATACCACACTATCTTAATTACTGTAACATCTTAATACATTTTGAAATAAAGTTGTACTAGGCATTCACATAATTCATTTCCACATAAATTTTAGATTTGACTGATAAAATTCTGCAATAAAACCCCACTGATATTTTGACTTGGATTGTTTTGAACCTATGCATTAATTTGGAAAGAATGACATCTTAATATTGATTGTTCTGATATATGGACATGAAATTTCTCAAAATTGATTTAGGTTGTATTTAACTCAGTAATATGTTATATAATTTATTATACAAACCTTGCATAAATAACAAACCTTGAACAAATTTGTCAGATTTACCTCTAAGTATTCCATATTTTTGTGGCTACTATAGGTAGTACCCTTTTTAAATTTTAATTCCAAATTTGCATAACAGTATAGAAACACAATTGATATTTGTACATCGATCTTCTATTTTGCAACCTTACTAATTTTGTTCAAATCGTAGGCCTTGTTTTAGTTTCATAGAATCCAACAGAGTTTCTACATAGATTATCATATAAAATGTAAATTAAAAACATTTGTACTTCTTCCTTTCCAATTTGATGACTTTTCTTTCCTTTGCTTAATCTCTTGCACTAGCTAGAACCTCCAGTAAAATAATGAGTAGAAGTGAGAGTGGGCATTCAAGTCTTGTTCCTGATCTTAGGAGAAAAGCATTCGGTCATTCTCAACTAAATAGCTATAGGTGTTTTGTTTTATAGTGTGCTTCTTCACACTCCCTTTATGAGACTGAAAAAAATGTTTGCTTTTTTTTTGGGGGGGGGTTGTTTTTCCTATATGTAACTTTCTGAGTATCTTTCTGGAGTTTGTATTTTGTTGAATGTGTTTGTGAGTTTGTTTGTGTATCTATTGGGAAGATAGCCTGGTTTTTCATTATTAGGTTGCTAATATGGTGAATTTTATATTATTTTCTATTTTCAAATATAAACCCTCCTAAGTCATTGTTTAAGTCAGGGTCCTCCAGATAAATAGCACTAATCAAAATCACATATATATATGATTATATATATATATTCATATATATATATGAATGATATATATATAATCATTCTGTTTGCTGAAGAAAAGAGAGAAAGTGAGAGAGAGGTTTTAAGAAATTGACTCCTTACTCAATTGTGAAGCCTGCAAGTCTGCAATTCATAGGACAGCCTAACAATCTGGAAACCTGGGAGCTCAGACAGGGTTTCTATGTTACTGTCTTGACACAGAATTCCTTCAATTCTGAGAAATCTCAGTTTTTGTTCTTAAGATCTTCAACTCCTTGGATGATGCTCTCTCATATTATCAAAAGTAAATTTCCTCTCCTTAGAGTCAGTTGATTGTAAATGTTACTCATATCTACCAAATACCTTCACAGTAGCATCAAGACTATGTGTCTGACTGAATAACTGGGTGCCATGGCTGAGCCAAACTGACAAATGGACTTAAGAATATAACCACAGACATTGAAATTAAGAACAATCTGACAGTAACCAGAGGGGAGGTGGGAGGGAATAATGGGGGAAAAGGGAGGAAAGGTTTTCAGGAACAACTATAAAGGACACATGGACAAAACCGAGGAGGGGTGGAAGCAGGGGAGGAGGTGGAATGGCTGTGGTGGGGGGGATTGGAGGGGGGTAAACGCAGACAAGTGTACTTGAACAACAATAAAATAATAAAAAGAATTATAGTCGTATTATTCTCATATTAGATTCAGTAGAAGCTTTTCATCTATTTTCATGAGGAATACTGGTCTGAAGTTCATTATTTTGTTTTGTTTTTGATGATATCTTTTATTCTGGTTTTGGTATGAAGGTATTACTGGTATAGGTATGAAGGTAGTCCCTATTTTTCAATTTTCTGGGTGATGTATTACAGAACTAACATTTGGTGAAACTCAGCAGTAAAGCCATATGGGATTGGAATATTCTTTGTAGTAAGTTCTTTGATTGTTTTGTTTTTACTAGTATTGATTTTTTACAATATTACAGGACAATTTAGGTTATTTCTTCTGAAATAAGCTTTAGCAGTTATGTTGCTCAATGAATTTGTCCATTTTCTGTAAGTAGCTAAATTTATTTGTATGAATTCCTTTATATTAGATTTTTATTTTCTTTTTAGTATTTGTAGATTTTTATAGTGACTTTTCTATACAATTCCATATGTTATTAATTCATGTATTCACTCATTTTTACTGGTCAGTATGAATAGAAACTTCTCAATTTTATTGATCATCTCAGAAGCTTTCAGTTTCATTTATTTTCTCTAGTATTTCTCTGAGCTCTGTTTAATTGATTTTGGCTTTTATTTATGTTTTTGCTTTCGTCTGCTTACATTTTTTAAGTTTATTGATTTAAGGTCATTGATGTAATACTTTTCTTTTATTTTTGATAGGTTATAAATTTCCAACTAAATAGTGCTTTAGTGGCATCCCACAGCTTTGACTTGTTGTACTTTTATTTTTGTTTTCCTTAGTAAATTCTTCTTTAAGCCATACCTTATGTACACGTTATTTATTTAGTTTAAAAGTTGATGATAATTCTTCAGATATCACTTATTAATATTTCTAATTTCATTCCATTGTGGTCAGAAAACATACTTGCATAAATTAAGACCTTTAAAATGTATTAAGATTTTTGTTATGTTTCAGAATATGTTCTCTCTTGCTAAATGTCCCAGGTAGACTTGAAAAGATATGATATCTACAGTTGTTGTGCAAAGTATTTTATAAATTTCAATTAGGTCAAACTAATTGAAATTGCAATTCGTGTTTTTTATGTTCTTACTAATTTTCTAATTGTTCTATCAATTTTTCATGATGGACATTGAAATTTTATAATATTTTAAATTAGATGCTTTTATTTAGTATTAGTAAATTACAAACTACATTCACAATCAGAATAAATTTAAAATATGTTTAGTTTTGTGAGTGATCAAACATAATGAGTGGGCATGTGATACAGTAAGTAGTTTAAGTCTGAAATTTCTATTTTAATAGTAGACTTATGAGGGGGGGTGAAACTTGTTTTTGCTTTTGTTTTTCTATTTCTCCTTGCATTTCTGTAAGGATTAATTTCATGTATTTGAAGCTCTGTTAGTATTGCATAAATGTTCAGGATTGCTATGATTTCTTGGTAATCACTGAGCACCTTTATCACTCTAAGACTTTCTTTATCTCAGAATATATTATTTACTTCAGAACGTATTTTGTATTATATTAATATAGGCATTCAAAATTTCTTTTTATTAGTGTTAAGTTGTATCATTTCCCGTTATTTTATTTTTTAACTTATTTGTATCTCTATATTACAACTACATTCCAATGTAAGCAGCATTAACTTTGGTCTTGTTTCTTCAACCAATCAGAAAATCTCTAACTCTTAATTATATTTAACATGATAATCAGTATCAGTGGGAACCTCTTATTTAACTATTTGTTTTAGATTTGTCAATCTCTTTTTGTTTTTCCTCTTTTGGGGCCTTCTTTCGGATTTAGTATTTTATTGTTTTATATTTCTGTTAACCTATGAACTACAACTCTTTGTGTTTCTCCTTTAAGAGTTGCTTTGGAGTTTATAATATACATCTTTATCTTATCAATGTTGACCTTCAAGTAACATGGTATAAATTAAATACATAGTTAAGAACCATACAATAAAATACTTCCATGCTTCATTTTCTAGTCTGTTCTGATTTATGCTATTGTTGTCATAACCTTTATTTATACATGTGCTATAAACTCAAGTTCATTGTAATTTTTAAAAAATAGTCAGCTATACATTAATGTGTCAACTGACAATCATTGGCACCAAGCCAACACCAACAGGAATCCCTGATTTGGGTTATGGTGAAGAAGGAAACTTTATTCAGTGCAAAACAGCACAACTGTGACATAGCCTAGCTATGGAACAGCTCAATTGTGATACAGCATGGCCCTGAGGGCTGCCAGGATCCTCTGCAACTAGACTTACTCTGCTCTGCTCTGTGCTGGTCTGCTCTGCATAGCCCTGGTCTGCTCCATTCTACACTATTCTGCTCTGGCCTGCATTCACCTATTCCACTCTGTTCCAGAGAGACACCTTCTGTGCTTCAGCTTAGCCAGGAAAACACCCATGGAATGGGCACTCTCAGAAACAAGGGGGAGCTGACTTCATATAGCCAGAAATTACCACCCCTGGTTTCTGATTGGTCTATCTTCATGCAGATGAGGACACCAAATCCTCACAGTTTGATTGGTCCAAAAGTTATTTTTCAGAATGATCAGAATAGAGCTGTTCTGGTTGGTCAGGGTTGTGTAGTTCTGATTGGATAAAAGAAGTTTCAGTCCTATTGGTTGAAATAAGAGTCCAGCAACTCTTTTAAAGAGGCCAGCTCAAGGTGGAAGAAACACAGTGTAGGCAGACAGTTCAGGGCAGAGGCAGGTAGTTCAGTGCAAGCTTTTCTGTGAAGTGCACTTTTAGTTTAAAAAACCCTGTGTTGAAATGGCTGTACCCTCTTTCTTTCTCTCTCAGGGTCCACAAAAAGTATTTACCCCCAAATAAAAATAATATTATATAAATATTCATGTAGTTACCTCTTTCCTGGTACATTTTGTTCCATTTTTTTCACCTCGTAATGATATCTCTTTGCCTGAATGACTTTCTTTAATATGTTTTGAAGTGTGAATTTGCTAGTGATATATACTTCTAGCTTTTGTATGTCTGAAAATGTTTCTATTTTGCCTTCTTTTTTAGAAAATATTTTTGCAGGGTGTAGACTTATAGGTTTAGGGAGTATTTTTTTTTTTAATTCTAACATATTGTTCCACACTATTTTTTTGTTCCACACTATTTTCAATTATCATTTTTTTACAGTTTTTCTTTTGCATTATGTTGCAGAAAAAAAAGAGGACTTCTTGTTTCCAGCCTGACATATAAAGGGCTTGGAAGCCATCACTTCCATTTTCACAATGATAACAACAAAAGCTGAAAACTGAAAATCAACAACCTTTCTTAGACCTATCAGAGAACTGGGGTCACAGAGCCAGTGACTGAAGCCTGGAGAGACAGACAAATATGAAGCATCACATCTTAAGCAGAAACCATTGCTGGAGCCAGAATAAAGTAAGAATACTTAAAGAGCAGTTGACTAACTGCTGGACACTGTGTATAGACAAGCTTGAAAGGTAAAAAGTCCTGGATACACAACCTTGGTGGCATCCACACACTTTTTATGAGTTTAATATCCAGGTTCTCCAGCAGATTTTCATTGTGAATATTGAGGAATAATTCCTTTCTACTTTCATCAAGAAGAGAGGAAAATCAACCATTATGAAAAAAGTCTATGGCTGTCTGTACTCCTTAACAAAAATGCTCACCCTCAAGGGAAGCTATTTGTACAGTTGAACCAATATAGATAAAGGGAAATACCCACCTGCAGCGCCTTCTGGATTTCCAGTGAGCTGGCAGGTGAAATAGAAAGTTCAAGAGCACTCAGTCACAGCACAGGCAAACAGACTTGGTAAAGCGCTGAGATTCAATCACAGAATGCTTCTTCTCCCACCACATCTTACCATTGTGACAACAGGAAACCTGTGTAATAACAGGAGGTTACAACTGAAAATAATTTCAAGACTCAGACTGTATTTAAGAAGTCTCTCGGGAACACACAGATAGCACAGGAGATAAACACTAGGTCACCAGTAGAAATTTTAGCTCAGACACCTGCACCTACAAGAAACAATAAACAGAGCCTAACTACCAGACATATAAACATAAAACCACACAATAAAGACTTTTTTTCTCTTGTTTCCTTTTGCTTGCTATATCATGTCTAGCTTTCATCAAAAATTAACAAGTTATACTTAAAAGCAAAGATATAGTCTATAGATACGATGCATACATCAACACTAGAGACAGATATGACATAGATTTTAAACATATCAAAACAAAAACTTAAAATACCTATGATTAATACATTAAAGGCTCAAATAGAAAAAGTGGATGAGGTATAAGACAGATGACTAATGTAAGTAGAGAGATGGAAACTCTAAGAGAGTATCATAAGAAACTGCTGAAAGTCAAAAATATTGTAACAGAAATAAAGAATGCTTTTTAATGGGTTCATCAGTAGATTGCATTGTATACAGGCATGGAAAAAATCGGTGAGCTCAAGGATATACCAATAAACACTTCTCAAAGCAAAATGCAAAGGCAAAAAAGAATGTAAAAGATGAAATTGAATATTTAAGAACTCTGGACAGTTTTCAAAGAGGTGTACATAAGGGGAATATCAAAAATAAAGTAGGTAGAAGTATAACAAAATATGTACAGATTGGAGATCTACATGAGAAAAACTCAAAATTTTGATGAAGTAAAATCAAATATCTAAATAAATGAAAAAATTTCCATATATAATACATTGCAAAATCCATTGATAGATATGTTGTTAAATGTAAATTCACCTAACTTGATATGTAGATTTAATACAATCTCAGTCAAAATCCTAGCAAATTATTTTGCGGATATCAATGAACTAATTTTAAAACTTACACGAAAAATCGGAAGACCTAAAACAGCAAAAACAATACTGACTACATGACTTTAAGACTTGTTATAAAGCTACAGTGATCAAGACTTTGTGGGAATGGTGAAATAATAGAAAAATAGAAAAAATAAGGGGCCCAGAAATAAGAATCACACACATATCAACTTATCTTTAACAAAGAAGCAAAGGCGATTTTATGGAAAAAGGTGAATATATTCAACAAGTGGTATTAAAACAAGCAGATATTCGTTTGCAATGACAATGACAAAAAGATTCTGGATATAGTCTTTACACCTTCACAAAAATTAACACAAAATTGATCATAGATGTAAATAAAAAATTTAAAATATACAATTTCTAGTATATAACATAGGAAAAAATCTAGGTGACCTTAAATTGGCATGGAGTCTTTTTAAATACAATGATTTTTTCATACACCAAAAGTGTATGATAAACCTAAGAAAAAAATTGATAAATTGAACTTCATTAAAATTAAAAACTTCTGTTTTGAAAAAAAAGTAAGAGCAAAAAACATTAGTTACTGACAGGAAAATATTTCAAAACACATATCTGGTAAATAGCTGATATTCAAAATATAGAAGTATTCATAGTACTGAACAATAGGAAAAGCAAAACCTCAGCCCTCTCAGAATGGCTATCATAATAAATGATTGTGCAACTAACAAGTGCTGGCGAGGGTGTGGAGAAAAGGGAACCCTAGTGCACTGTTGGTGGGAATGCAGACTGGTGTAGCTACTGTGGAAAACAGTATGGAATTTCCTTGGAAGTTTAAAAATGGAACTGTCTTTTGACCTGGTGATTCCACTGCTAGAAATGTACCCTAAGAAACTCAAAACACCAATTCAAAGGAACTTATGCTCCCTTACGTTCATAGCATCACTATTTACAATAGCCAACTTTTGGAAATAGACTAAGTGCCCATAAGTAGATTAATGGATTAAAAAACTGTGGTTAGTGTAACTCGGAGAATTGAGTGCTAGCCTGGGACCAAAGGGTCACTGGTTCGTTTCCCAGTCAGAACACATGCCTTGTTTGTGAGACAGTTCCCCCAAAGGGGGCATGTGGCAGGCAACCATACATTGATGTTTCTCTTCCTCTCTTTCTCCTTCCCTTCCCCTCTCTCTAAAAATAAATAAATAAATAATTGAAAAAAAACTAAAAAAAAAAAACAACAACTGTGGTACACTTACACAGTGGAATACTATGTAGCACAAAGAAAGAAGGAAGTCCTACCTTTTGCAACAGCATGGATGGAACTGAAGATTATTATACTAAGTGAAATAAGCCAGTCAGTGAAAGGCAATATCATAAGACCTTACTTATAAGAGGGATCTAATGAACAAATAAACTAACGAGCCATGGAAACAGGGAGACAGAGACATGGAAGCAGGGAACAGACTGACAGCTGCCAGAAGAAAGAGTGCAGGGAGGGAATGACAGAAAGCTGGGAAAAGGATTAGTCAAAGAACATATATGAATAACCCGTGGACATGGACAACAGTGTGGGGACGGACTATAGGAGAGGGGGTTGGGCTGGACAGAGGAGGGCAAAGGGTGAAAACTGGGACTACTTTAATAGAATAAACAAGAATAAAAAAGAAAACAATTAGAACAATAGGCAATAGATCTGAACAGACATCTCACTAAAGAAAATATACAGACGGCATACAACCATATGAAAATGTGTTTAACATCATATGTCATTAGGGAAATTCAAATCAAAACATCATTGAGATACTACTACATACCTATTAGATGGTTAAGATCCAAAATACTGACAACACTAAATGCTGGTGATGATGTGGAGAAACAGGAACATTCATTCACTGCTGGTGTTCTTGCCAAATGGTATACCCGCTTTAGAAGACAGTTTGGAAATTTCTTACAAAACAAAATATTGGCTTATAATAAGATCCAGAAATCACATTCTTAGATATTTTCCTAAATAAGTTAAAACTTATGTCCATACAAAAATCTACAGATGAATGTTGATAGCACTTTGATTCATAATTGGAAAAAACTTGGAAGGAATGAACTGTAAAGCTGAAAAAAACATGGAGGAAATTTAAATGTTAAGTAAAAGAAGCCAGTCTGGAAAGTGATATACTGTATAATTCCAACTATATGACATTCTGGAAAAGGCAGACCTATAAATACACTGAAATTCACTGGTTTCTAGGAGTTTAGAACAAAGAGAGTTGAGATGACTAAGTTAAGCAAAGGCCATTTTTAGGGCAGTGAAACTCTTCTCTATTATGCTATAAAGAGAATATTATGCATTTGTCAAAACCCGAAATGCAAATTATGTACTTTATTTAATAAGAATATATCAAATTGGGTCATTGAATGCTACAAATATATCACACTACTACAATATGTTAATTAATAACCATGGAGAAACTGTGTTGGAGGGAAGGAGAAAACCAGTATAGGCAATTCAGTTCTTTTTGCACAAGGTTTTGTAAACCTAAAAGTGCTCTTTAAAAAAAGCTATAAAAAAACTTTAAAATTGTTTTTAGAATAAATGAATTTATTAATTATAGCAGATGAATTTTTATTGCTTTATGTTGCAAAATAAACCTTATTAATTAGTTTTTTGAAGAGCTGCCTATACCATTTCATGCATAAATTGATAATCTTAAAATCAATTTATGTATGGCTTTGCTAATGTAGCCTGAAGGATAAAGCATACAAAAGCAGAATAAAAATTCCTGTTACTTAGACATGTTATCATTGTACCACATTCACCCCCTTCAGTCCCGTGTCCTCACAAATTTTGCTTTATGTACCTAATACTTGGTAGGTACCTAGCCATCGTCCTTTCCCCTTTCCAGTAAAAATTCTATTACAATGATGAGTTAATAAAATGTTAGAACAAGTGTTAGCAATAAGGTCAAACAGTATTTGGAACTAGGATTTGATTAATTTTCAACATCTAATTAATGTGAAATTCTGTTTGCTTTCTCTTTAAAGTCCTGTAAGAATTCAACATTAGAACTCCATAAGATTAAACAAAATATTATAAAGTATCTAATCAACAGTTTTAAAAGATACCCAAAGAAGACTATTTAAATACTGATTTGCCTCTTCCAGTAAGAAAAGACATATTTTGAATATACTTCCAATTTGTCATTTAGGTCTGAGATACGGTGATATCATTTGTTGCCCTCACAAAGGGCCTTGGAGTCCAAAGTTCGTGAGAGCAAAACTGGCCTGGGCTGGCATGGTTGTTGCTCTATAAATAAACTGGACTGGCTAGAAGTGGTCCTTTAACTGGTATTCATTTCTCCTGGTCCCTGTTCTTGCAGGTGAAGCAGCTACTTGTACATGTGAACACAAATGGCTCACCCAGTAGACAGGTGACAGAGTTCAGAGAATTTGGCACCAATGTAGTGCTGTATTACAATAAACATGTTTTAACTCCAAATGTTTAGGCACTGACCCATAAGCAATCAAAATGATAATAATGACTACTATATAGCATATCTTATGTTTCAGATATTATGTTCAAAATTGACATGCATTGTCACACTTAGTAGTCACAAAAATTCCATGGGGTAGATATTATTATGATAATTTTTCTTTTATTTGGAACTCTAAGTCTCATGCAGGAACTATAAAGTCCCACAGGGAATAACAGGCAGAAGAGCAAGAATTTGAACATAGGTTATTTGGCTTATAGTCAGTGCTCACAATCACTACTATAATCAGTGAGAGAAAATCCTATTAGAAGAAAGCTATTAAAAATGAACACATATAATCACATTAGCTATCTTCAAAATAGTGCTGCATAATAAAAACTCCACAGAATTTAGTGATATACAATAACAGTCGTTTCACACATGTGTCCGTGGGTCAGCCGGAGTGTAGCTGGTTTACTCAGAGCTGTGCTAGTTTCCAAGCTGTGTGTTGAGTCACAATCTGCTTTATGTGACTCTTTTCCTCATCGGACTGGCCTTCATTTGAAGGATGTTCTTATGGTGAAATGCAGGTGCCTGAAAAGCAAGCACAGCACACATTTTGAGCTTTTGCTTATTCTATATTCCATTTTCTAAAACCCAACATAAAATGCAAAGGAAAGAACGCCTTACATTGCAGTCAGCTGGGAAGTAGTGAATGTTTGCTATACACTAATCTAATCCAAGGCATGCCACCACCACCACTGCCGTCTTAATCCTGTAGGTACGCATTGCATATGCATGCCAGTTCCCTTCTAAGCAAAGATTTCTGTCGCCGTTCAGCTCAAATCACTCAATCTTCTACTTTCTCTCTGGCATTTACTTGGGTTCTTTGAGTTTGTTTGTCCAGTTCCCAAAACAATGATTTATTTATTCATTTAGTTTTTATTATTATTGCTTTAATCCTCACCAGAGGATGTGTTTATTGATTTTAGAGAAAGAGGAAGAGAAAGAGAGAGAAAACCTTGATGTAAAAGAGAAACATCAATCAGTTGTCTTCTATATGAGCTCTGACCAGGGATTGAAACTGCAATTTGGGGGTTGAACACACAATCTTTTGGTGGATGGGATAATATTCCAACCAACTGAGTCACCCAGCCAGAGCCAAAAACCATCATATTTTTAATTATTCCTTTTAAAGAAATAATTAATGCCTCCTTCTGGTGTTAACTGCACACCAATATATTTGAAGGAGAAAGATTCAATATTGCTGGACATATATTAAGACACTAAGGATTTAGTCTTATTACTTGAAAGGGGAAAAAAAGAAGTGGGGCTGAAGAAAGATTTGCCCTGGAGTTGGAGTTATTATTTCAAGTCAGATATATGTCATAATATTTTGACCATTTAAATATCAAACCTTTCTGCTCATAAGCGCATTTCACAAATAAGAATTGCCATATATGCAAACCTGATATAGTCTATGAAGTTTGACAATTTGATTATTTCTCTTGCAGGGTATTGGCTTTTTGGTACTATGTTAAGAGATCTATGGGTGTGGAGTTATTCAAACCGAGAGGTGATACAGAGCTTTATTTATTTACGGCCTTTAAAATGGACTTTTAAATTAATACACTGTATCATACCTTATGTGTTCTTAACACCCTAATCCAGGAGGGGAAGAAGAATTGGAGGATATTATACATTCAGGGTCACAGCATGGTGAGCAATCTTTTTTCAAAAATAAAAATATTTGTTTCATAAACTCATTGAATGATTTTAAAAGTCATGCGGCCAACAAATTTGTCTTATGCAAGTGAGACTCAATGTAGAAAACTGCTTGTGCCTTGTCCTCCACCACATGTTCAGCCTTGCAAACTTTTTTTAGTACTCAAAACACACATTTGGAAAGATTCGGAGATTATGAGACAAGTTCTCCTCATTTTGCATTGCCACATTGCCATCTGGATGCAAAATCTGAAGTAGCACCATTTCTTATAAACAAAAACAAAAACAATTCCTGGGGAGCAGAGAGTTATGGTTGATTTCATACTTTGTTTAAATTCTAACGATTTCATCAGAATTCTAACAAATGTCAGGCACAGAAAAGAGGTATCCATTCCATAGTCTCAGAATTCAGTCCAAGTTTAGTAATTTTTAACTACATGACATGGTATCTATTTAATTTATATATTTTTTTGTTATTCTAGACAAGAAAGTTACTGAGGACACTTGTCACTGGGTCTGTCATTGTCAGGCTCTCCTTGTATGGAAGACTACAAGAGCATGCAAAAATGAAGAATGCTGGAATGAGGTTATTATGATAAAGACTGGAAAGATTTTCACTTAACAACAGACTGAAAACTTGTCACTATCCATTTTGGGAAGGGAATATATCAAAGTGTGTACAATCATAAAACAGATGAGTACGGACCTAGCATTATCAAAGTCTGAAAAATGTGTTAGGGAGTCAGAGAAAAGGATGCATGGCTATTAATGGTTAAAAAATACAGGTCTTACATAAATTGTATGCTCTCAGAAAACAGCAGCTACATATTTAAAATTTATCCAAAAGTAAATATAGGTTGGAATTGTAAATTTTTATGAATAGCTTTCATTGGCCTGTAGCTATTTTAGAATTTCTATTGCACATTTGTTTCCCTCACTTCAAAGCTAGACGCTTTAGTATATATTTCCCATTGGCCCTTTTCTACTCCCAGGCCACCACACTTGTATCTATGAAATAGGTCAGGTAGTGGTAACCTGAAATCCTTATTATGGTTGAATATTATACCTTAATCTTTTCTTAGCTGATATTACAAACAATTTAATAGTGTTTTCTGCTCTATAGACTCTGTACCTGGGGGAGAGCCATAAATGTTAAAATGTGAATCTACGTATCTAAGATGCTCCAAACATAAAAGAAAACAGGAAAGTACAAGGACGATGTGAATGAGGTCATGACTTGGTTGGCAAAAAAAGTTTGGGGGGTCAGAAAGATGGCAATGTAGGGATTTTTAGTACCACTCATCCCCTCCCAGAAACAAACCCAGTCATCCGTGCACAGAGTGAGACATGTTCCATTCAATGTTACCACAAAACCCAGCCCCAGGCTTGCACCAGTGCCACCAGCTCCTGTGATCACAAACTCCGAGTCCACCTCACCACCAGGAAGACCCCCATGGCCACACGCCCAGGTCTGTTCCCACAATCTCATGCTTCCCATCTGCCTCGGCACCAATCAGCACCCATGGACCCAGGCTTCTATCCTGTCTTAGTAGCCAACCTGGACCCTGTAGACTGAGTTTCCACACCCCCTGCCAAGGCTGCAGGCTCCAGGTCTGCCCCAGTGCCAGGCTATTGTCAACGGTCCCAAACTTCAAGCTCGCTTTCAACAACCCAGACCCACAGCCTGCATCTACACTGGGCCCACCTCATGGACCCAGATGCGAGGCCCACCCATGCAGACCTAGAGTACTATAATCAAAACAGTATGGTACTGGCATAAAAACAGACATTTAGACCAGTGGAACAGAAACTGAGATCTCAGAAATAAACCAATGTATATATACAAGTTCTGTCCAGAAGGTATCCAGCCCTGTGATATGAAAAATAGAGGCATTTAATGAAGAAGACACAGATACAAGAAACATTGTACATAGGGCAGTGCCACCTCAGTCCCCTTCAAAGTAGGCACCTTAGGACTTCACATAATTCTCCCAATAGCCATTAGCTGCCCTATTGTATTTTCCTAAATCTCACCGATGGTCTGAAATCTCTTCCTTTTCAAAGGTGATTTTAGTTTTGGGAAAAGCCAGAAGTTGAAGGGCACCAAATCTGGGCTGCAGCAGAACTGAGTCACCTGGGTGGTTTGATGTTTCACCAAAAAACTTCACTAACATGATGCATGAGTGGGCATATTGTCATGATGAAGCTAGCAATCACCAGTTGCCCATAGCTGCAGCCTTCTGAATCATCCTAATAGTTTCCACGGAGGAATGTTCAAGCTTAATGTAAAATTTCATGCATATTCGTTGCTCTACTCACTCAATCATTTTGAATGTGAGGGCCACACAGTACACATGCTCACTCAATTGTGTCTACTGCCCACACTGACGAGTGCAGTGAAGTCATTATTGTTCATGCGTGAGCATTCCAGTCCACTCCCCTTGGCCTCCAAGTTACATTGATATCATGCAAACTCTTCTCCTTATATTAACAATGGCTGGACTTTTTCTGGGCTACACACACACACACACATATATATATATGTATGTATTTTCAATTAATTTTTAACAAAGGAGCCAAGAATATACAATGAGGAAAGTCTAGTCACTTCAATAAAGGAAAAATACTGAGAAAATTAGAAATTTCAAGTAAAAAAATGAAACTAGGCCCTTATCTTACATCACTTATAAAAAAATAACTCAACTTGGATTAAAAACTTAAATGTAGCTTTGGCTGGTGTGGTTCACTGGATTGAGTGCCCACCTGTGAACCAAAGGGTCACTGGTTCAATTCTCAATCAGGGCCCAAGCCCGGGTTGTGGGCCAGGTCCCCAGTAGGGGCATGCAAGAGGCAACTACACATTGATGTTTCTCTCCCTTTCTTTCTTTCTCCCTTCCCCTCTCTCTAAATATAAGTAAATAAAAACTTAAAAAAAAAAAAAAAAAAAAAACACCTTAAATGTAAAAGCTGGAAATGTCAAACTCCAGGAAGAAAACGTATGAAAAGTTCTTAATTAGTTTGAGAAACATTTTGGGGGTCGGTATGTCACAAAAAATGCAAGCAAGAAAAGCAAAAATAAACAAATACAGCTGTATGACTCGAAGTTTTCTGCACAGCAAAGAAAACAATCAACAGAATTAAGAGACGATCTACCAAATGGGAGAAAATATTTGCAAATCATGTATCTGATAAAAGGTTGATATCCAAAATATATAAGTAACTTACATAACTCAGTATTAGAAAAAAAAATAAAGCAATCCAATTAAAAATGGGTAGAGCATTTGAGCAGACATTTTTTCCCCAAAGAAAACATACATTAGGTACATGAAAAAGTACTCATCACTAATCATTAGGGAAATGCAAATGAAAACCACAATGAGATATCGCCTCACCCCTGTTAGAAAGTTATTATCAAAAGCTAAGAAATAGCAAACGTTGGACAGGAACAGGTGAAAAGAGAACCCTGTTGCACTGTTGGTGTAGATGTGAATTGTTACAGCCACTCTAGAAAGAAATAATGGGGTTTCCTCGAAAAACTAAATATAGAACTATCGCATGATCCGGCAATCCCACTTCTGGGTATAAATACAAAGGAAATGAAATCAGAATCTCGGAAAGATGTCTGCACTTCCATATTCAATGCAGCAGAAGTCACAATATGAAAGATATGGAATCAACCTAAGTGCCCACGGATGAATGAATGAAGAAAGAAAATGTCACACGTGCACACACACAGATGCACATTTCACATTATGTTGCCATAAAAAAGGAAAGAAATCTTGCCTTTTTGTGACAATGTGGATGCACCTTGGGGTATTAAACTAAGCAAAATAAGTCAGACAGAGAAAAACAAATACTATATGACCTTACTTATATATGCAATCTAAAAATCTAAACACACAGAAACAAAGAGTAAACTGGTAGTTGTTATGGTCTTAGGGGTGGGAAAAATGGGGAGTATTGATCAGAAAGTACGAACTTCCAATTATAAGAGGAATAAGTTCTGTGAATGTAATGTACACCATGGTGACTTAGTTAATAGTGGGGCATTGTATATTTGAAGGTTGAAAGTGGCTAAAAGAGTGTATATCAAACGTTCTCACTACAAGAAAAATTATAAAATTTTAACTAACCTTACTGTGATAACTATTTCACAATATATACATGTATCAAATCATCATGTTGTACAATTCAAATTTATGCAATGTTATATAACAATTATCTTTATAAAACTGGAAAAACAAAGTTTTGGGGTCCCTGTAAGGGTTAATCAACTAAAAAATTTTATCTATGGACTTTTTACTAGCTCAACAAATACTAGAAAACTGGATCCTGGATATTTATACCAGCAACTTCAATATGAGCCAAAGAAAATGATTTTCCGAAACAAACACCACTGCATTACGTATGAAAGTCACAATGGCAGGTTAACGTCCATCTTTCCTAAAGACGTGTCCAGTCTCTGAGGTCCTAGAGTCCCCTGGTCTTGCCCCAGTGTCAAAAGTGTGAATTACACACACACATTAAGGCAAGGCTTGAAGTGGAATCGTCATGAGAGAAATTGCTTTATTTTCTTTCTTTTTTGAGCAATCCTTGTTCAAAATGTCCAATTTTGAGCTAAAGGAAATTTTTCTTTCCATTTCCATGCTGCCCGGGCATCTATTAAGATAGAAAAAAGTGATTTCTGATTAATATTTAAATAATAGACAGATCTACCATAACATTCCTGGTTCTAACTCAGAGCTCTTAAACTTTCTAAGCATAACTTCTGGGAACTTCCTTCCTTCCTCCAAATATATTCCTCCCTTCATTATTTTCATAGCTGCAAAATGAGCCTCTAGCCAATAAATATTTCCTTACTATGAAATGAAATTCCTGTTCATGGTATTTCCTATCAAGTCATCTTTTGCCTTTTTTAAATATTTTTTTCATTTACCACAGAAACAATGGGATTGATAGAATGTTTGTATGTATGTAATAAAAAGAAGTAGCAGAGAGCTCCCTGAAACTTGAAGAAAAAAACTTGGGGTGACCCTTACATCCTAAGGAAAACACTAATGTCTTCTGTCATTTAAGGAGGATAATATCTGATCATTTTACCTTATAATTTGTTCTTCAAGTCAAATGAACTAACCAACCCCCTTCTTTTGCATTTTCTTCAGTAAATATTTATTTATTTATTTGTTTGTTTATTTTCTTCTCCTGAGGATATGTATACATTGGTTTTAGACAGAGAGGAAGGGAGGAGGGGAGAGAGACAGAGGGAGAGACAGACATCCATGTGAGAGAGAAGCATTGACTGGTTCCCTCCAATATTTGCCAGGACCAGGGATGGAACCCATCCGTACACATGTGCCCTAACAGGGAATGAAGTCAGCAATCTTTAGGTGCATGGAAGGATGCTGAGCCACGCGGCCAGGTTGCAGTAAGCATTTATTAACTGATGATGAGGTAAAATGTTTGTAAAAACTTGGAGAGTAGCTCAAATGCAATCCCCACTCAGAAGACTTCTCTAAACTTTCCAACTCATTCTTAACCCCACATATTTCCTCATTGAGATTTGGAGGGTGGGGGGTAATTACAAGCACTTAATTCTCTTCAACCCTGCATTTTCCCCCAGTTCCACAGGACCCACTCCTGGACCCAGGATGAAGAATCCAGTACAGGAAATGGGCATGCAGAACAAAAATGTACACTTACCTAGTTTAAATACACCCAAAATGCTTTTCCTGAATTTTAAGCTGCACGTGTGACCTGATCCATTCTAGTTTCAAGTTCAAAGGTATCAGGTCAGTCCTGTGTGTTAGCACCTAGCATAAGCTTCAAAGCTGCTCCCCTCAGACATGGCAGTTATGCATTTCTTGGAGATATTGAAGTCATCTGTGGATTTTCTAGCTGTGTCTCACCAACAGGGACACTCTTGGCCAGGTCCCCAGGAGATCCGTCTTGGTCTCAGAGTCAATGGAAGAGATTCTATCATTGGCCTCCTGAAAATGACCAGGGCAAAAATATCAGCTGTGCAGTGTCCATTTCACATTTCAGGGGCAATGTAGAAGTCTGGCCACAAGCTGAGGACAGCCCGTTTATTCACATTCACATTTTTGTTGCGTTGATAGCCCTCTCTGCCTGGAGGCTAGAGAGGAAAGGGGACAGTGAATGAGGGGTGGCAACAGCCAAGCCCACACTCCAGTCCTTGCTTAGTCCGAAGTCTGCATCCTACCCTTTGTAACAGCATGGATGGAAGTCGAGAACATTATGCTAAGTGAAATAAGCCCGGTGGTGAATGACAAATGCCACATAATCTCACCTATAAGTGGAACCTAATCAACAGAACAAACAAGCAAGCAAAATATTACCAGAGACATTGAGAGGAAAAGGAGGAAGGGTTTTCAGGAACTATAAAGGACACATGGACAAAATCTAGGGGCGGGGGCAGGATCAGGGATGGGAGGTGGGGATGACTGGGGTTGGAGTGGGGAAATAGAGACTAGAGACAACTGTACTTGAACAATAATAATAAAAAAAAAATGTCTGTATCCTTAAGGATGGCTGTCCCTGACCACTCCTTGATGAGGATTCTGTCTGGCTTTAGGTCCCTGTGCACAATGCGGTTTTGTGCACGAAGACTGTGGTGCTCCTGAGCTGTAGCATAAAGGTTTCCCTTGACAGCTAGATCTGACCTCTGGAATAAGATGCACTGATTGAAGTCTCCACCTTAATTGAACTGCAACAAACCAGAGATAGCATGGCTGCCTGGCATAACCCAGGATTCTTTCTCCTTTGAGTGAAGTCTCCACCAGGTAAAGCGGAGGAGCTCTTGTGGCTGAGCTTCATGTGCTGGGTTAGCTGGCCAGGCTGCCAGATGCTCTCCTCCGAGTGCATGACTTTCTGGTGGTGCCTCAAGGAGCTGATTGGGGCCTGGAGTCCTGCCAGTGCAGCTCCATGTTCTCTGGGGTCCCACAGGTCCTGACTGCCGCAAGACCAGCAGCATTCTGCCACTGCCACATTCCGTAGCTGTTGTGTTGGCTCTCCAGCAACAGGCTGGGACGCTGCAGCGTGGACCTGACCAGCTGCTGCATCAGGTGGGCCTCGCATTTTTGGCCTCAACTCCACTGAAAGTAAAGCTTCAAGAAAAAGTATAAATATGTTAAATTTATGATCAAAGATTTTTGTTTTGAAATGCACTCTTTGTTATTTATAGCTTTCATGAGTGTGAATGCAATTTTAATATGAATTACAAAATATGAGCTGTACTTCTGTAAAGATAATTTAAAATGTTTCCATTTGCTTCTATCTAGCTCCTACTGTAGCAAGAAGCATCCCACCTGTATCATCGTTTCCTACTTGAACAGATGGATCATAAACATATGGGCTCACCCAGGAACATTTAGTCTCATCTCATTACACCTGCTGGCCAAGGGAAGGATACAGAGCAGCCACACTCCCATCCATGTATTTACAGCCATCCAAGAGAATGGTTGTGCAGGCCTTGGTGGCCAACTGGGTTTGTCTCTGGCTTGTTACCAATAATAAAAATAAATAAATCAAAGTAATTGCTGACCATTAGATATCGTATGTATGCAGACCTCAAGAACTGTATGACTTTAAGAGTAGGTAAAGAATATGCATCCTTAATATATGAAAAATGTGAGGAATTAATTTTTTTCAATTCTTAGTTTGAAGAAGTGGTCAAGAAATGGGCCTTTTTCAAAGGGCCACCAATCGATGATATCTTTGATGTTGGCACTCTCATTTTCAGGAATTTTCTGCAATCTCCCCTGAGGAACATCATATGCAAGTGAAAATATGTATTTTTAAGTTTGAGAATGGAAGTTTACCTTTTATCATCAAAATTTGTAACCAAAATTAGTATTTATGGTGGACTGCATGGAGAAACTATAAAAATCTGTACACAATGAAAAACTAGGCATACATCAAGTATGATGAGTAAAATGGAAGTTATTGAGATGTATATTTTCTCCATGAAAAGGCACATTACATATATTGCATTTTATAATATAATTACGTCTAGATATTTCTACCTTTTCAATTGCAGCTATGTTTAGAATGATTGAGTGAAATTTGTACATTGCCTAATTTATCCTTTATCTTTCACCCTTCCAAAAATCTGTTCACTTATTTTTCCTAAATTGTTCAAGCCCATGAGAAAAAAAAATCAGTCAAAGTTATTAATAGTTATTTGAAAGAGAAATAGTAGAAACATTTGTCAAACTAAAAATTAGCATAGACTTAGCCTTATATTTCTTTCTCTATGTTTTCAATGATAGAAAGGGACACAGGCATACCTGTTTTCCCCTCATCCTGTGAGAGGAGATGTATCATTCTGTTTGTTTTGACATGGCCAAGAAAATATGTGTTGGCACTCACTTGTTAGGAAGCCCCTTTATTCGAGTCAGGGTGTCTATGAGATTTCATCCTTGGAGAACTCTCCAAAAGAATACTCAAAGATTGTGTAGTCTGATCAACTAAAGAGAAGAGAGAGCCATCTGTCCCAGCTGGTCTAGACTAGCACCAGTATGAAGCCAGGAGGAAGGACCAGGTGATGTCTTCAGACAACCATTAGCTCCGGTGTTCAGAAATCAAAGCCATGTGTTCCATGTGCATTACAGTCATCACAGACCCCTGTCCTTTCCCTGAAATATCCCTATTTCACCAGATTGCACACCATAAATTCAAAAATAAAGGTGAGCTAATGTAAGAAAATGGCTCCTGAAGGTTTAAATGTGACAACAGATCATGCGGAACTCATGAAGACCTTACTAAAAGAGTGCTTTTGTTTGCAATCCTCCACTTAGCAAAATTCTGTCAGAGGTGTCTTCAATCTGTTTTGGCAGGCACGTGGATAACATTATCGGTTCTCTATTAGCATATGTTTTACTCCTCGGATGCTTGTTTATGGGGAAAATTAATGTAGAAAGCAACTTGCAATTAGTTTTTATACTGTTAATGACAGGTTTCCACACAACACCTTGCACTGAACTATGGAGAGCAATGGCATTGATAAGACATACAGATGCTTATGCTCAGATCTGAGAAAGGAAGCCAAATCAATTGAGTCTACTGAAAACAATTTGAGTCATATGACAGGATCTCTAGGAATTTTTAAGTGGCAACCTATTTAGTAATTTGAATATTAAGGAATTATTTATGGCCAAAGTCCTGATATAATTTGGATCTGGTGGTGAAATAATGATCAAGATACTCATTTTTACTTGTCCATGTGTATATCAACTTATGATGAGTGCTTCAGGTCATATTCTGTTGAGTAACTTCTCTGGACAGGGTTTGAAAGATAGCTAAATGAGTAAATCATGGGCCTTGTCCTCCAGGAGACTGGTTATAGGAATGATTCCAACACATCTGTCACCGCACTTTAATGAAACCTGGAAACATTTTCAGAAGTAGAGATTGCCAGGACCCTCCTATCAGGACTTCGTACATGGTTTTCACTCATTAACTGGAGTTCAGTCTAGGCAGCTACATTTTTTTCAAACTTCCCATATCTGAGGTAACAATTCAGCTAACTAAAAACTGAGAGTGTACTTTGATTATACTGTTATCTCCATCAGAAATGTTTCCCTTTATCAATTTTCCATAGTATATACAACTTTAAAAAAATTACATAACATTTCTCCATGAGACTTCTCATTTCCAAATCTTTGACAATGACTATTCTTGATTATTGTCTAATTCTCTGGTGATAAAAGACAATATACAAATAATTAGTCCTTTCTATAGATTTCTCTATTCTGTGCACTTCATAAAATTGAAACTGTATAATATGTGGCCCTTTTTTATCTGGCTTCTTTCACTGTCCATAATTTTTTGAAGGATCATCTATGTTATAGTGTAAGTCAATACTTTATTCTTCTTTGTAGCTGAATAATATTTTGCAAGCTGAGTAATAACTCTATCATATGGATATACCACATTTGTTTAGCTTTTCAGCAATTGATAAATATTTGTGTTGTTTCCACCTTTTGGCTATGAAGGGTAATGCTCCTATGAACATTCAGGTGCAAGATTGCTGTGTGGGTATACGTTCTCAAATCTCAGGTATGTACCTAAGAATATTTCTGGGTCATATGGTAACTCCATTTAATCTTTTGAGGAATTATCAGACTGTGTTCCAAAATAGATGCATCATTTTACATTCCCACCTCCAGTGCATGTGGTTCTTAATGTCATTTGTATATTTTCTGTGAAGAAATTTCTATTCAAGTTCATTATAACAGGTCACTTGCCCTTTTATTATTGAGTTGTAACAATTTTTCACATATTATTGATGCCAGTTCCTAATCCAATATATGACTTGCAAATATCTCTTCAATTTTTAAAGTTGTCTTTTTACTTTATGACAGTGTCTTTTGAAGAACAAAATATTTTTATTTTGATTAAGTCCAATTCATAGATTTTTTGGTTGCTTGTGTTTTTCATGTCATATTTAAGAAACAGTTGTATAATGCAAATTTATTAAGTTATATATCTATGTATCCTAAGAGTTTACCTCTACATATAGCTTGTTAAACCATTTTTATTTAAATTTAATGTGTGTTGTGTGGAAGGGGGCCAGCTTCATTCTTTTACCAGTTATCCCAGAAATATCATTAAAAAAACTATTTTTCCCCATTTAATTGTGTCTTAGTTTGTGCTGTTGTAACAGAGTACTATAGACTCAATGACTTATAAACAACAGAGATTTATTACTCACGGTGCTGGAAGCTGGGATAGTTAAAATTAAGGTACCAGCAGATTCAGTGTCAGCTGATGGCCAGCTTCCTGGAATCTGATACGGTGGAAGAGGCACAGGAATTCTCTGGAGACTCTTTTTAAGGGCACTTAGGGCATGGGGTCTTTGCCCTCAAGATCTAATCAGCTCACAAAGGACACCTCTCTGAGGATTAGGTGGCAACATATAAATTTGGGGGTGGGGAGACACAAACATTCAATCAATAGTAAATTGTCTTGACCTGATCAGAAACAGATTAAATAAAAATATATGGGTCTATTTCTGGACTTTCAATTCTATTTCATTAGTCTATATGTCTGTCCCCATTCCAGTACCACGCTGTTTTGATTACTGTAGCTTTTTTTTTAAAGATTTTATTTATTTTTAGAGAGAGGGGAAGGGAGGGAGAAAGAGAGGGAGAGAAACAGCAATGTATGGTTGCCTCTCACATGGCCCTCACTGGGGACCTAGCCCGCAACCCAGGCATGTGCCCTGACTGGGAATCGAACCGGGACCCTCTGGTTCCCAGCCCGTGCTCAATCCACCGAGCCACACCAGCCAGGGTTGATTACTGTAGCTTTTTATTTAAGTGTTGAAATTGGGAAGTGTGAGTTCTCTAAATTTGTTCTTTTCAAGATTGTTTTTGTTCTTCTAGGCCCCTTACATATGCATATTAATTTTAAGATGAGGTTATCAATTTTTGCAAAAGGCAGCTGGAATTTTGATAGAATTGCACTGAATATGTAAATCAATTCAGGAAGTAGAACACCCTAAAAATTAATGTCTTCAGTCTATTATTGCAGGATGCTTTTCCATTTATTCAGATCTTCAGATTCTCTCAATAATGTTTGTTATTTTTCAGTGTACAAGTCTTGCATTTTCATTGTTAAAGATATATACATAAATCTTAAGGTGGTAGATTACTTCTTTAAAAGCTTTGTCTACAAATATAAGGGCAGTAAAAGGAACTGAGGGTTTAGACTTCAGCATGTGAATTTTGAGGTCACATGACAACTATAACACTACCATTAGTTGCATCCCCTTGCTGATTCATGACAGAAATGTATTGTGAACAAAACGTGAATATATTTTTGTGCATATTGAGTGACTAATATTAAGTGTTTTAGTTGTTACAGTAGAATCTAGGGAACTCTGAATGCCATATTTCACTGAACAACAATATTTCATACATGTCTACACAAAATAATAAAAACAGTGAACCAAAACCACAATGTTCCTGCTCTAAGAGATTAAATGCTAAACTGAAAAAGAACTCATACTATTGGATGATGGGTCAAATGACTTTGTGAACTAATCTGGAATTGTAAATTTTGGAAATCCATGCAATCCTTGAAATTTAATAATGTATATAATTATAGTAAAACAATTCATATAAAGGTCACTAACAACTAACTGTAAACCATTTTAAAGATGTACTTACATTGTTTCTTTTTGTTATACTAAAAATATATGTTGTACATTCAGAGTTTCTTCCATGGTGAAGCTGAGAGGCAGATAGCTCAATTAAATTGTCTAAGGTCACATAACT
>PVJI01012953.1:0-49500 GCA_004026765.1 Micronycteris hirsuta | reverse complement strand
CAAGTTCTTTACAAATTAGAAAACATAAAGAAAACTAAGGATCCTATCTGATTAATAGCACAACCTATAACATTCCTAGGAATAAATCTAACAAATACATGTATGCCCTTTATGGAGATAATTATACATGGGAAAAAAATGAAAGAAAATGGAGAGAAAAGCCACATCACAAAAAACCTGAATATCATAAAAATGTTCATTCAACATACATCAACTTATAAATGTGACATAATTGTAATACAAATCCCAATGAGATTTTTTTCCATAGAACTCACCAAGTTGATTCCAAAGTATATACCAAAGAATGAAGTTTCAAACATAGAAAAAAATTGTGAACAGGAAGAGCAGAGATCTTAACTATAGATAGCAAGTCATGAAACTACAGTAACCAGAGTAGTGTGGTGTTGCTGCAGAAGTCACAAACAGATTGGTGGACCAGAATACAGGAGCAAAAATAGACCTCGGCATTGATGGAAACCTGGCATTACGTTTGGTGTTTGGCATTTAGCACTGATACATTTGGCATTCTGCAGAAACGGAATGGGTTGTTGGGTAGGTGGCACTGAGACCACCAGCTTCATCTGTTGGATATGACACTAGACAAGTGCTCCTAGATCTGAGCATAAGACATCGATTTCTTTTTCTTATTAGATAGGAAAAAAGGTATTAAAATATATCATTCACTTTCATATACAAATTTGGTATATATAAGAAATATGAGAAATTATATTTGCTTACTGAGTCTTCAATTCATTTTCTTTAATGAGCAACTCACTATGTCTCTTGGTGATGATATATTTGTGTGTAATCACATTAGAATATATATTGCAACTTTCCTAATAATAAGGTAGGCATTGAAATACACATTAAAGCTATAATACTTTAGAGATAAATAATGATATAAAAGCATATTTTAAGAGGATAAAATATAAGTAATTTTTTTTAATTATGTAGAAATCCAATTATTTATGTTATTTATTTAACTCACAAATCTAATTATGTTATTTATTAAATTCAACCAAAAAGTAAAGAGTGTAATAACTGTTACGTCAGTCTGTTAATTTTATCCATAATAAAAAGTCATCCTTTTAGTTCAGAACCATTAAGCCAAGCAAATATTGTCAGCAAGTTTAATTTTTACTTAGTAATGTCAAGAAAGAGAAATGGCTTAATATACGACAAACATTCAAAAATATGAAGGTACATTTTATCAGCCTCATTATAAATACACTCTTACTCATCTGGAATATATAATAATTAATACTAAGAAAGTGAAAAAAATCTCATTGATCTCACCTCAAGTTTATTAATATAGAAGGTGATGGCAAACTATAAGATAGTTTTATACTTACCTACAAAGTCATTGCCACAAATTATTTCCATGTATACTATTTGCAAAGCATTCAAAGTTGGAAGTATAAATAATATTTAGCTTTCAGGAAAATTTCGAATAACAACCCCATGGGAACTAATTTATATATCTAAAGTCCAAGACTATTTTAAATAAAGGAGAAATATTATAAACTACAGGACACAACCCAGGTGACAGTACCCAATCTACATGAAGGGATAACAAAAGGATTTTATTTATCCTGAAGAAACAATGGTTTTGTAAAACATGGAAAAGAACAGAGTCCTTTTGGAATTCAGGATAGTTTTTTCATTCATTTTTACTTATAAATATACATTGTTTTCCAACAAGCCTTTACTGTTTTTATATTTCTCTTCATCTATTTCTCCTATACAAATGTGTAAGTGAACCAATATCTTAGAATTATTTCTTTGTTCTTTATTTTTCCCTTTGATGATGCAATAACCAGAAAACTATCGGACCACAAACTTTATGTGAGCACAGTGCACAAAGCTGGTAGGCCCTTCAGCCCTTGCTGTGTATACTTAGCCAACATCAGTATTACCTAAAGACAACAGACAACAACATAGCAGCTCTTTACATCTGAAAGAATTGAGACATTCAGGCAGAAACAAATAAATAAGTGTGCAGGAAAAGATAAGTCAAAGAGATGGGTGAGGTTGAGACCAGGGAAAGAAAGATAACTTCAGTACCAATAACAGGAAAAAAGAACAACACAAACCACACATGACGCACGGCCGGTCAGGGGCATTGAGGTTAGAAGGTACCACAGTGGACTTGCAAAAACACTGGACTCAAGAATCAGAAGAAGTGGTTAGGGTCCTGGCTCTGTCTGTAACAGCTAAGTGATGCCCTAAAGCCCTGAGAGAAAGCCACGTGGAGTGTGGTTAGGACCCTTGCCCTCTGTGTCATCTTGCTATATTTTGTTCTCCACATGTATTTGCTCCAGGTTTCCCTTTAGCATTTAGTCAAGATTTGCAGAGTCCAAGGTGGCCTCATCTCTGATGAAAGAAACCAAGAGACTTCTGCCCACACCTGAAAAGGATCATCAACACTTTCAAATATGTAAAGCACTTTACATATAAAAACTCTTCAATCTTCACAACAACCTAGAAAGTAGCTATTATTATCCTCATTTTACAGAGGAGGAAAATGAGGTGCAGAGAGGTTGTTTGACTTGCCCATTGTCCACAGACAGTCAGTGGTAGTGCAGGTATTCAAAATAATAAACATGAGGGAACGTTCATTGGCAGAACTGTGGCTACTCTTTCAGGAAGGAATTATTTTAGGTCACGAAGCCAAATGAGACTTTGCTCACAGGACACCTAATCATGCTTCTGTACATGCGAGAAGCTGGAAAATGCTAGACAGCATTTTGATTCAACACATATCCAAGAATACAGCTTTAACCGCTGCAACCTAAGAATTGTGTTGAAAAAGAAGTTATCTATCAGGGATTAAAATTCTAAGACTATTTAAACTCTAAACCCAGACACAGAATACAGTGTTTTTGACTCTAACTAGTCACAAATTAAGAAGTATGTTTGATTTTAACATTGAAGAAGATATTGCATGGAGAATTTAGTGATTAATAAATTTGTTTTAGGAATGGAGACTTCTGTGTGCTTTTAACAACATCAAAAGCACAGCTCCCTCTGCCTTTAGGCAGATCTCAATTACTTCTATTTATGATTTTGCATAATGTAGCAAAATTAGTCTAGCTGTTTTAAGCCAGTCTTAGATATGGCATATCCTGCTTTTGTTTACTTCTCTTTAATGTGTTCATTTAACCAGACAGAATTAAAGCACAGGAAACTCCAGCGGCCACACTTACCTGTGATCCAAGTGGTGAATGGAGAGAATAACCCCAGAATTTAAGTGGGTCTGTTTCAGGGTCACCAAAATCGTAAATTCATGTTTATTTCTCAGCTTCTGAAAAAACTGTTCAGCTGTAGCAGTGGATGCTTTTATACTTCTGGGAGTATCTAAAAAAGAGAAACTTAGACTAAATAGACTAGAATTTGGTTGTATAAAGTACCCCTTATATGCAACATGCTTCGAGAAACATTAACAAATAATAACTGATAAATACCAAGTTTCAGACCCTCCTGGTAAGTTCTTTTAAGAAGACTTTATGCTACCTATCACAGGATGATAAACCACATGAATAACCGAACTTGTGTTGCAGAATCATTTTTTCAAAATGTCACCTTTGAGGCAAAGAATCAAAGAACCCTGCCTGAAGAAGTATACTCCCAAGTCTCCTCCTTACGCACATCCTACATCCTGGATTCCACCGCCATGTCAGTGTCAACAGAGAACAAAAAGATGTACTTTCTAGAAGAGGACCTAAAAGACCACAATGGAGGCATTTTGTCTTTCTGACACCTCACCACAGAAAACTGGATTTAAATCCATGTGTCAAGTTCCACATCGATGTCTTTAGCCAGAAGGCCTGCTCTAAATAGATTTTTTAAAAGATCATTGCAATTAGTCACTCTCAGCCTTCTGCACAGGGGATGAAACATTAACATCAAATTATCTTACCATATTTGTTGAAAGAATTACAGAGAACTTACTTCCCATGTGCCTCCTCCTGGCTCAGAGAAAACCTCACCAAGGGAGGTTTGCCTGAGGGAACAGGAACTCTTACCCTGCACATCTACCTGTTATGGTCTTGCACTCCAACCTTGGCACACCAAGTATATGAGGGAAATAGAGAGAGACAGAAATGGATTTCGTGGACAGGAAAAACACCATCATTCAAGCCATCTGCTAGCTGAGCATAAGGCTCTCCTCCTCATAGTGTGTTCAAAGGGATTATGGGAGCCAGAAACAGGTTTTTTGGGTGATGAATCATTCTCCTCTTTTCTATGCTTTAGACTAAGTAGACTAGTTAAGTAGTTCTAAGTGGGAAAACCACCAGCATTTGGAGAGAACAATCCCTCCTTGTACCAAACTCCCATGAATTTCCAAACATCTATCACGCCTGGGTGCCAGCCCAATGAGTGCCAGTGGCACCCAACCTCCAGCCACTGGGACAACTGAGTTCTCTCACACACTTCCAGGCTTTCTTTGGGAGTGGTGCCGCAGAAATCTCATTGCGAACCACAATCTTGATGAAACAAATTATAGGATTAATCTAAAACTCCCCATCATTCTAGCTCTATAAATTCATGGAATGAAAATGTAATCACCAGTCTGTGCCCATCACTGGGGATACACAGACACGGAAAAGCCGTCAAGATACCCATAAACTAGAAGAAGGCACAGAGCATCCCAACAGTGAGGGAAATGCCGTCACATACACAGGTACAAAGTGTTGCTGGATCACAGAGGGCAAAGCAGCCAACACCATCTGAAGGGAAGGATCTCATAAAATAGATGTCATTTGATCGGGAACTAAGCAGCTACGGAAGAGAGGACAAAGTGTTTCAGTCATAGGACTAGCTGGTGAAAAAGCAGAGTGGCATACAAGAGCACACCATGTCTGAAACAGTGAATAGCGGCCACTGTGGGATGGGGCTGGATAGGGACGCTGCACTGGACAGGCAGGACCTCCTGTGCCATGAAAAGGACAGCCTGTTGTTGCTTCTGTCACTATCATAAATCTACCTTCTTGGTTTAAAAAGAAATAAAACCCATTCATTTACCACTGAAAAATGACTCCCCTGAACTCTCAACCCATGACTTCTGCACTAGAAGTACCCTGACCAATAGAGCATCACCTATCCCTGTCTGCAGTGTTTGAACCAGGAATGAGCACCCACCCAGGACAATAAAGTCAGGCCCAGGGTATTTTTTCCAAGTCTTAGGAAAAAGAAACTTTGTTGTTTCCAAAAAGAAACTTGCTCAGTTCCACTCAGTATTCACAACGCAAATATTGAACAATAATCTGCAACTTCTGCCGTGACCAAGGTAACAGTTTTGAACCCAGATTCCATTTTGTTCTCACAAAGCCCTGGGAACATGACAGGGACAACAATTACTGTGTCCTTTTTCCATGAGTGAAACGAGCCGAGGAACTCTCCTGTGATTCACCCGAAGGCACCCGGTATGCTAGAGGTATCATGGGATGACAATGGCTGGTCCGGTGTTCTTTCCACTAAATCGCACTGCCTCCCGAACATGGCATCCTTTGCACGTGCTTCACTGCCACTCACCAACAGAAATGCAAGTACCAGAGCACCACCCCAGAAAATACCCTAGAAAACCAGTAGTTATGTAAGATAACATTTTTAGTTCCTTAAGTCACTAGCTCAGAAGTGATTTTAAGAAAGGTCACTTTCCCCATTTGCATGTCTGTTTCCAATTTTTAAAATTAGCATTCTTGCCTTCTATTTTCATCTCAAAGATTATATAATGTTCAGAGAGATTTCTGAGTTCCCATGATCATTACTATGAGACCCAATTCTGCTCCTGACCAGAAAAATCAAGTCAAAACAGCTTCTATGTGAGAATTAAGTTTACTTTATTTTTCTTACCATTTCAGTTTTCAGAATTAATAATTTAATTCATGTATGTATTAAGCAATTGCTCAAAAAGGCCTCCTGTTAAAAATAAACATAGAAATACAAAGTGTGGAGGTTATCAGAACAAACTCTGTACCCAGAAGAATGAAGTTCCAATGCCAGCTACAGAGATTATTAACTGCACGTGGCATGAAGTAAACACCATGTGTTGGCTATTAGGATTATGATACTTACTATTATTACTTTTACAAGCAATGAGACTGTGGAACCTACTAAAACTGCCAAGAGCCATGATATCCTTGTGACAATTTTCTGAGCTTACTTTCATTCTAAATATTCCAAACTCAGCCACAAAATGTCAATTTCCACATTTGAATATTGACGTAAAATATTTGGCAATCAAGTTATTATTAAGATAAAATCTTGCCATCCATTTCTATTGGTTGGTTATACACAATAGTGTGGTGATGGCCAGAGAGAAGGGTGAGGGGGGCGGAGGGAGGGTGGGCAAAGGGTAGAAAAATGGGGACATCTGTAATAGTGTCAATAATAAAAATAAAGCTAAAAAATTATCTTCATCATTTTTAATCTTTTTTGAATATTTTTATTCTTAATACATATGTTGCTTAAATTAATTTATATTCTAAATATAAGCTTTGTAATTAAAGCATATATTTGTATTTGTTTTATAAATGATGTAACCTAATTTAAACTGCAGTGGACATGAATAGAGACTAATTATAAATTAATTGGGTTTACATTGTTTTCATGCTCAACAACTGCATTGTCATTCATTTTATAAACCATTTATGTAAAAATATATATTACATATTAAAGACAACTCTATATGTTCTCCTAAAGATGTGGTTGCTTAGCAGGTTAGAATAAAAGACAGCATCATTTTGATAGTTAAATAAGTAAATATTTTTTCATATTTCCATTTATTTCAAAATGCAATAATACTATATTTAAAAGTTTGTTTTTTAATATAAAATCCTGCCTACCACCCTTTGTTTCTAGAGAACTATAAATGATCCTTCTTTTATGGGCAAAAGAATGTAAACTGAATTTCTTTTCAAAGAAGGACGGGCAAAGGCTGACAAAATTGCCACTTCAGAGAAAAGCAGGCTGAGAAAACGAGCCTTTAAATGCTACTACGAAGACCCATAGAAAAACTTAGCAATGTGTCCATGCTGTATTGGATTTTTTAAATTGGAGAACTACTTGAGTTTAAAACAAAGTTTGTCTCAACAGTTTCCATTTTTATTGTGTGCAGACACTAAAAATCCCACTGAGAAACAACCAGTGGCATTTTAAAGCAGCTCAGAAGCAATTAAATCAAAATACTCATTTAGAGTCATGGAACTCCCAGGATGAAGTGGTGAGCTCATGTGGGGGTGTGGCCACAATTTCCCGGTTTACACACCATGCACGTGTTTCCCATGTGCACAGTTAAGAGGAGGAAGGGGAGAGGGAGAGACTGGAATTTCTAAAATTGGATGACAGGACGTAGCTCAGTGCAGGTACGCGTGTGAGAGCAAATACAGGTATTTACTGAAAAAGAAAGTCAGACTGGATCTTTAAAATTAGTTTTAGTGCATTGGTAGTAAAAGTAAAAAGAAGGGATTTGTCCATCTTTCAGTAACAAAGAAATTGGTATGAACTTTTTTCTTTTGCACTTAAACTGCATCGCTACAATTGCCATCATGAATTAAACGATCTCTGCCCACTGACAGGTCTCTGTTCCATCTGCAGTGTTAGAAACCTAAATTGATCCCCCACATATAACTAGAATAATAAAAATACCATGTGTAAGTTCAGTTGTAAAAACAGTGTGATCTCAGGCACAGTATGTTTGACTGAGAATGTTTCAACGCACCAGATTTTTTCAGTCTCTAGCTATGAAAAGTTGATGTCTTCTAAATTCAGGTTATAATATACCAAATTAGAACAATTCTTATAGTTATTGTTCACTTCTCTTACTCTCCTGTCAAGATATCCATGTCTCTGGAATACAAACTTTCAAGGCAAAATAATAGTAACAATTAAGATTTTATTAATACTACACTTGCAGTTTGCAAAGTCTTTTAACATAAACAATCTCATTTAGGTCTCACAGCATCAAAATAAATGGGATTATTAAGTCCATAATAATAGAAATTACAGATGAGGAAAGAGAGGCACAGAGAAGCCAAGATACTTGGGATTATCACTGTAAATGACTCAAAATCAGAGGTCGTTCCTATGAACTTACTCTATTAAGAACTTGGTTGGAAACCTTGGGAGACTCCCAGGTGAAATCTGAAACTGGCCCCAGTACAGGAAGGCCACTCCAGATTGGTAGGTGGCAGGTTTAACAGGCAAGGAATTTCCACAAGAGTCTTGTCTTGGTGGCTGAAAGACAAGTAGATCTCTGCCCAAGCCCATCAGAATCTTAAAAGTTTATATAGAGCCCTCAACTGAGTTCAGTCATGCACTCAGTCAAATTGGTCTCAACAGCACCTTGTTCTCTGAAGGTTGCAACCTTCAGACTGGCTCCCATTGTAAGAATGGTGGTGGAGGCATACATCCCAAAGGAGGCAGGGAAGGAGGTGAAAAGCCTCCAATTGCCTGGATCCAGGTCAAGGGTTACCTGGCAGTTGCATCCTCTCAATGACGTCTTCCAACTGAACAATCAAAAAGTAAGATGATAGGACACAGGAATGAACCCACTGAATTCAAATGGTAGAGCCAGGATCCCAACCCCGGCCCCTGTGTTTCCTATTATTACACAATAGTGCCCTGCCAACATGATGGTGCTGCACACACTAAAGAGTAGATGATTCCTCATTGTAAGTTAACTTTTATAAAAATATATTCTGAAGCCCTGGCTGGTGTGGCTCAGTGGACTGAGTGCCAGCCTGCGAACTAAAGTGTCGCCGGCTTGATTCCCACTCAGGGCACATGCCTGGGCTGCGGGCCAGGTCCCCGGTGGGGGGTGTGCGAGAGGCAACCACACATTGATGTTTCTCTCCCTCCCTTTCTTCCTCCCTCCCTTCTGTCTAAAAATAAATAGATAAAATCTTTAAATATATATATATATTCTGAAGATAAATAAATACACTTCTCTTAATCTTCAGATCAATTCAGGCTTTGCAAATATACAAAACTATATCACATAATCTCTCAGCTAGATACTCTAAACTATTGAACTGCAAACTTCACTAAGTTTTAAAACCAAAAGCTTTTTAAAAAACAAGTTTCAAATAATTCTTCTTAAAACGTGACTGGGCAAAATATATGAGCAATCCACAACTTTTTAATGGGGCAAACCCACATAACTGATGCCACATACACACTTTAGACACTTGTCTGTCCTTTCCACTACTAGGTCAACAGACTGCAAGGACATGCTCTGGGAAAACTGACCTGGAAACTCCCCTTCTACATCTTGTTCTCATTAAATCCCAAAACAATCCCCAAAACTTTTTCGAATCTACAGCTAATTATAATTTGTTCAAGGCACTAAAAACATATGTATCTTCATGTGTTATCTATAAAAATGTTTATTGGCTTAATGTTGTGAATATCAAGCCATATAAAAACTTACATACATGAATATAATATAATCAGAAACATAAGCATCAACCAACCATTTAAAAAAAAAAAAAGCAGGTTCTACTGAATTTAGCAATTAATGGTTGACTTTGAACAAACCACTTATGATTAATTTGTTGTAATTTTCGTTACTAACATAGAGCAAAATATTGTCAGAATATAGGATGCTACAACCAATAAAATCTCTCTATAATTTGAAGCTTAAAATTAAAAGTATTAAAATCTTATATATAACAAATATGATACAACTTAATAAGATCATTCCATTTCTATAATAATTTGGCTTCCAATAATTTGGCTTTCCTTCAGAGAGAGCAGTAGTGATTAGCCAGTATGAGTATTCTGGTTTAGCACACTGTTATAATCCTCACTGTAGATGAAAGTTAAAATTGGCACTTGAGTTTATAATGAGATTAATGCTTTGGGCTAGTGTGAAGCAGTCCCTCAGAATCTCACTAGTGAAATTACCAGCTGTTTTGTTACCAGCAAAATTAAGAGGATAAACAAGCCAAAGATGATAGTCTTTCTTATTATCTCTTCTCCCAACTGCAATTCTGCTTAAGACTAAATCAGCAGAAATATTAAGCAAACAAAAGAGATGATAATGAATCAATGATGACAATGATGATGATGATGATGATGTTGATGCCATCCACAACTGTAATAGACTGGTCGTATTCTTCTATTGATAATGCTTCATTATCTATAGAGAGCAGTCTCAACATCATTTGAACATAAGAAACAGACTCGAGAAGCAGTGGTATTGTTATACACCTGAAACTAACATAATATTTTGTGCCAACTGTAACTAAAAAAATGTTCATTGAAACCTATATAATTTTATTAATCAATGTCACCTAATAAAGTTAACTTAAAATTAAAATAAATAAAAATTTAAAAAATAATAAGTTATAAAAAAAGAATTAGTAATTTCTGGACCTCTATTTAAGCCAGTCCAAAGTATTATATCTAATTGAACCCAAATGGATGCATACAATTTTTCAGCTAGTATCATGAGCCAATGTTTTAAATACATAAGGAAAATTAAATTCATTGACTGTCAAACTGGATGTAACATGCTTCTGCTTTAACTAAAGCGATTGAAAACCTGAATAAATGAAAAGTTTGAATTTCTTTTAAAACATTTTTTAAAAACTAAGTTTTGACTGGTCTCTTAACAGTAGATGAAAATGCTCAGCTGCACTTGTGTATACTGACACCAGTTGCTGGTGTGCGAGCTATTGCTTAAATGAACAAATCACTCGCCTTCATAAGATTGAAGTACAAATTCATGAATTAGGTCACTTTTCTCTCTTGTAACGTATCACACATCTAGTACCTAGCTATATCTTAAATACACATATAATTACTCTTATAAAGTGTTTAGCTATTAGGAGAGGAACTATAAGTATAAAAGAGAAATAAGTGTAAACTAAATCACAAGTCATTCCTTTATTTTCTTTGAGGTCTGATCAAATATTCATACAGTCCCCTAGAAGTATAAGAAGAAAAAAATACATCCATTCAAAAACTTGACTGTTTTTTCATCCACATATGTGCTAGTGTTTTTTGGCTCAGCTTTAGTAGAATTATTTGTGTAAAGAGAAGAAAATATAACAGGATCAAGGTGAGATTTCTATTATGTTTGATTATGCCTATGATGACAAGAAAAAGGTATAGAGATCTATAATACAGTTTTACATCTATAAAATGTGATGGTTATAAATTTTGCAACCTCAGATTGCACAGATTCTAGCTGCACAGAGTCTTTGCTGAATAGCCAGAGAGTCTGTGGTGCCCCATCAATTATGCAGAACTGAAGTGCTGAAATGCACAATTTTATCTCTCATTTAATAGGCCAATTTGACCTGAGACATCAATTTTGGGAGTTTGTTCTGCTTTTATCCTTTTTTAATTATATAATCAAATTATTTTAGAATAATGACATACCAAAATATCAATTATCATGATTAACCACCCTATCAAAATAGTGTTATTTTTTAACTATTATTTTCACTGCAAGAAAGAAAACAGTATAATGAAGTATCAAAGGACCCGGGGCACATAAAATCAGTTTCTCAACCCGCAGTTTCAGACGCTGGCCAGTATGTCAGCTCCTGCGCTTGTTTCTGCAGGCTCCTCAGCTGCCTCCCCTCGGTCTCTGAGCCCAATATGACAACGATGCCAGAAAATCTGAAGTTGGGCTCAAAATTAAGTCTTGTATTTCAGAGATTCAATAAATGACTCATAATTTGTGCAGCCTTTGAAATAAATCATTTCCCAGCCCCGTTATGTTGGCCCCATCTGCAAAGCTGAGCTGTTGTTTCAGCTACCCAGCCTAGAACTCTAAACTCTACCCTGCATGCCCACCTGCTTTGGTGAGGTTCTGATGCTGTCAGGATCTTGCCAGCTCTCGCTGCTGAACCTCAGGAATGGATGAATCCTGCTAAACAGTGTCAGAATGCCAGATCTACCGAATGACGCCTGCTTGACTTTGAACTGTGGGGCCGCTGGACTTTCCCCATTTACTAGATAGCACCCCCAACTCCCACTCATCTTCATCCCCTGTCCCCGCCCCATTTTCCCACCTCTTGGAGTTTTTCCCACACTATGAGTCTTTCTAAATTAATTTCACTATTTAAAAGTTTATAGTACCCCTGGACAAAGCACAGATTTACTTACTGTCTAAATTAAACTCTGGACTTCATCTTACTAGAAGCTACATCATCTTCACTACTAATTTATCTATTCAGAGGAACCTTACATCTCATCCCACCAAGCTTGTGTTTCCCCCATTTCAACAAGGGGATTTCCCCCTCAATGCCCATTTCTGGGTGAGGATTGGCTCCAGTTTCCTTCTGGCAGCTTCTTCAGTGAGAACAAGAGCATTGTGAAGCCTCAAACAATCTCATGGCAGATCTACTCATCAGCCCTGGAACTACCTGACTACCTCTAGATTGTTAGATGAGCAATAAATTCCTTTCTTACTTGAGCACTGCATTTTGGGTCTCTTTGTTACAAGAGCTTAGCATATTCCCTAAGGACTACAACTCCAAAAGTTTCCTATGACTCATTCAAACGTTCCCCAAGGGTGTCCATCTTTAAAACAAAAATCAGCAAAATTTTCCATATAAAGCTAGAGAGTAAATATTTTAGACTTTGCAGGCACATACATTGATGTTCGATATTTTTATAATCATTTTACATGCAAAAACCTTTCTTACTCAAGGGGTCATACAAAAATGGGCCCCAGGTTTGGCCTGCAGGGCCATAGTTTACTGACCCATGGAAGCAACAAATATAGATAATTTTCCCTAAGTAAAGAGCGATTTTTATATCATTCATTAGTTATGCTTAAGTCTGGAAAGGAAGACTGAAACAATGTGATAAGAGGCTTAGTTAGAGCAAGTCTAAATGCTATGGAAGCAGGAAAGGAAGGAGGCACACACTGTCTGTTCACTTGTTTTCATCCCTGCCGTTGAAGTGCATACTGTGGGTCATCTCCTATCTTCCCTCATTCTGCCATAAGCTTTCCTAGCGCAGGGGTCAATTTTGTAATTCTCCTTTTTCACACAGTCCACATAGGAAACAATAAGCATGGCCGATTGTCTTGTGTATGAGTGGTGACTTTGCCACCTACTTCTATGTCTTTTTATAATAGTGTATTGTTTACTCAAGCAAGTAAGTAAAGGTTACAGATTTATTTTGCCTTCAAATATTCCTTTGCATTGCCACCTCATTTAATATTATAATTTAAAAGGTGGAGTGAATGATAACCCCAATGAACTAAACTATAATATATATATATATATATAAATTTACAATATAGTGTTTTATATTGTTATATATTAAGAGCAAAGACTCTCTCCTTTCCCCTTGAAACATGAACTGACAAGTCTCCATGGGGATCCTAGATTTATGGAAAGAAGTTGTCTTGTGTAGGATTCTGAGGTGAGTACATTCTTAGAAAAAGGAATAACAGAGGGTCGCAGGTGATAGGTCCAAAACTTTTCTCTCAGATGATTACAGTGTGGGTTGAGTATTTTCTTAGAAATGTTATAAATTTCTGGAATGTCAGAAAAAATAATTTCTAATTCAGTGACCAGAAACACTTTGCAGAGCCAAGTTTTAGACTTGTTTTCTCTTATCGCTGCCATTAGTTTCTGGGAGGTTGTGAAGAGACCTACAAAGAACGTTCAGAATGCTTAAATTAATGTTCTTTTTTTCTTTTTCCGTGTAAGATTGGAGATTTAAAAAAACTCAGGCAAAAAGTCTATACAGCGGTCTACTGATAATTTCGTCACTATGTGTTACACTCTGTAAAGCAGGATAACTGGGCATTAAAATGGTTCTGGAATTATACCGTAATCGCACTTAACATGTCACATCCCACCTTCTCAACGATTCTTTTCATGACATTCCATAGCTCTGATAATTTCCTATGCACTTTCATTATTTTTCAGTGTAGCACTTTGTGCTGCCATATATATCTTCTTCTTGTCTAAATGCTTTATATGACTGTCATTTATCTTCAGAAAGACTGATTTTAATCTCCTTGAGGGCAAGAACTGTACATAATACTTCTCTCTTCTATCCCAATAACTATCAGCAATGATAGCCCAAGATTAGAGAAGGAGTTCAATAAGATCTATTGAATAGAGTTGAATTAATTTTCCTTTTCAAGGTTTGGAAGATAAAACAACATATCTACCTTGGCTGTGTAACAATGATTCACTCCTCATCCCTTCTAATTCTCCACTGCAGCAAGGTTTACAACCCAGGACTCGCCACGCAGCTCTAGGCAACGACTGGTAATCTCACACGCAAACACAATTTATCCTGCACAAAGGTTTATGGAGAGGTCCTGGAAGGCATGCCTGTCCTAATTACTAGGTCTAACTATCTCATTAGCCCAGGCTAGGAAAATTGTTAGCATTTAAAACTCTATTGAAACCATGGTATCTGAGGATAATTTAAAATAAGCTGCCTTCTTTTATCCCAGAATTTCTGATTTGAATGTTTTTTTCCATTTGCATATTTCTTCCTCTCCGGTTCACATTCCACTTCCACAGAAGTGTTTTCTTTCTAGCATTTGGAAAATAAAGTGGGCTTTTCTACCTTAGTATCACATTTAGATATGGCTCTGAATTACATAAATATATGTGGAAAACATATTTCCATTTTGAATTTAGGAAATTAGGCCCAAACATCAACAATATGTTTCCTAGTTAAATACCAACATCCAATGCTTCATTCACATATTTCCTTATTTGCATACCCTCTCCACTTTTTCCATACAATCTCATATTCACTCAATAGAAATATACTCTAATTTTGTTCTTCTGATTTCTTATTTTAGCATTCTTGTCATTCTTCCCTCTTGTTTCATAAAGTACACTCAGAAATGCAAAAGGTATAAGCACAGTATATCAACAGGTGTATGTACATGTGTGCATATACACATGCAATGTGCACATGTCGAGCGATGATTTATATAACTGGCTGTTTCGAAGTGCCACTAGTGAATCAGTTTTCAGGACTTTGACCTGTATTTTTACACAAACGCAATATTATACATGACTTTAGGTCCTTAGAAGATTCAGTCTACTACAGTGTGCTATAGCTGCTTTAAATACAATAGATTCTGGTTTATGAATACAATAGAAATACTGGTACCTTGATGAGAGAGGGGGAAATCCGGAAGCCAAGATGAGATAGAAGGACAGGATAACTGAATAAGCTACAGACTAGACACTGAAGAAGAGAACCAGCAGTGCAGTATCTAATAGTCAAAGAGGTCCAGATGAACTCAGACTTGGTGCAAGGAGGGAAATGCAGGCAGGGGAAGCAGTGTGTACAAAGCATGGAGGTGTGCAGATGTATGGATACTCAAGGACGTACCAGCAGTTTACACTGCTAGAGATTAGGTATAGGGGAGGAGGGAGCTGGGAAGCGGAAAGAGTCTAGATAGGTGGTTAGGAACAGATCATTGTTCTGTGATCAGACACTGTGTTACTCAGAGAACTGCAGGGCTAAGATGAAACCAAAGCAGAAGCCCAGTTACATGAAGTGGACTGGCAGGGTTGGGTGTAAGGAAAAGCTATGGCGCAGGAGGCACGTAGCAGTGCAAGGCTTTTCTTAGGAACAACAGGTCTCAGTCATTGACATAGTGAATTCCAATCAGTTGCACCCCAACACTATTAGGGTAGAATCCCAGTGTATTCCTTGTCCTGGTCAGAACTGGCTCAAGAACTAGAAATGATTGGCATACAAGGCTTCAGTACCCAAGCATAAAAGTGCCAACACAGAGCACCTTACAGCTTGACCTCCAGATGAAACCACACACTTCTAGCTGAGGACTCCAAGAATCTTTCCTCCCGAAATATCACCTGAAAAGGGAGTAGACACTCTCCTTCCCTGAGACACAATAGGCTATAGGAGCAAGAGCAGGAGCCTAAGATGCTGCTGGCAACTCTGAAAAAATAAGGGAAGGAAGGTATAGATAAATCCCAGGGATCCCAGCACTGATGATGAGAGTTGCAGACACTCAGCAGCCAGTGGGGGAGGAGAGAGAAAGTCCTGGGGCAAAGAGGACTCTGCAACTGGAGAGCGACGGGTGAAAGAGAGCTCTCCCCTCTAAAATGTGCTTGGAGACACTGGCAGTGTGTGCACATGGATCAGTGTGAGAGGTTTGGGATGCTGAAATTTGGGTAAGTGTGATAGGGTAATATCTTTCTTCTTTTGGTGGGTTCTCCTAACTCTAACAGAGAAATTAAAAAAATAAAAAGAAGATCTTGTACTTTAAGAGAGGGGATGCATATAGAGCATGAGGTGATCCCAACAACAGTAGGTGCTGCTTCCCCTAAGGAGCAGTGGTCACCTCTGCAATGACCCTTGCAGTCAGACCAGCAAGCTTCTCAAGGATGGTGACCAGGCCTACTTTGCCTCTACTGTAAACCTAGCATCTATGACAGGGGCTGACTCATGGTGAGCCTTCTACCAATATTTGTTGAATGAATAACAAGAGCCAAAATTTACTGAGTGCTTATTATATGAGGCAATTTGTGAAGGGCCTTTTTTTCTACTAGCTAACTAGGCACCACTAGTTAATTGTTCAAGGTCAGGGCTCCTCAATCCTTAGCACTACTCACATTCAGGACAAGATAATTCTTTGTTATGGGGACGCAGTTCTGAACACTGTATGATACTTAGCAACATCCTTCTCCTCCAGTAGGACCCCAACCCCAACCATGACAACCAAAGATGTCTCCAGACATTCCCAAATGTCCTCGGAGAGACACGGCTGCCCCCGGTTGGGAACCACTACTTAGATTCTCCAGCTGATCACTGGTGGTGCCAGGATTTGCACCTGCACGGCGCACTGTGAAGACTGCGCACTGAGCCACTGCGCGCTGAGCCTCTACGTCGCAGCTGGTGGACAAGCGAACAGCAGCTAGCCCCAGTGACTACTCACTGTGAGCCAGATGAGGTGCTGGGCGCTTTCCTACATCCCCTCACCTCATGATCGCCATGGCTGTGTATCTGGAGAGCTACCTTTGAAGCCCAACACTAGTGAAGAATAATTGAAAGTACTTTTCTTAAGTTCATTCATGAAATGTGTTCATTCCAGACACATTTTCAAATATTTCTGGAGCACTCTGCACTACATTTTGGTCTTCTGATTGCTAAGACCCTGACTTTTCTGTTCCATCTTCGGTAACAGCATTATTCCCTACAGAACTTAAAAGTGGATTAAACTGCTCACATTAAGTCGATTCAGATTTCTACAGGGCATTAAGGCCTTGTGCTGTGCCAGTATTTTATAATATCCTAAAATCATCTTAAAGTAGAAGCACAAATCACTGGAGAATAGTTTCCTAAAGAGATGAGCACCAAGAGCCAACTGCCTTTGTGAAGCCCACACGGGGCCACCCAACCAGTGCAGCGATGCAACTGCACTTGGCAGAACCTACACTCTACAAACACAGGCACGTCACAGTTCACAGAGCTTATTTCTGAAACCATTTAGAAATATGGTCCCAGAATTTGGCATCACTGTGTACCCTAAAGGACAGAAAGGGTGTCTGAAGTTTTCAGCAGAGGATAGATACCTTGAAAGATCAGTAAAAGCACTTCTATTGTTGACTGTATTGAAAAAGCAGCAACAACTACCCACGAGGAACAATTGTGAAAAATGTTTTTTGTACGTAATGCCCATATGAATTACATAGGTAACATACAAGTTGTAAACACCCATCCTTCAGTGCACAGCTATACCTACATTTTGAATAAGTATTTTTGAATACGTGTGTGCACTCTTGAGTCAATGTATACTGGGTTTCCACACCATGTCCATCATTTTCTAGCTTAAGCAAGTTATTTAGCCTCTCTGGACCTTGGTTCCCTTGGCTGCCACCTGTAAAAATGGGAATGGTAATAGCACATAGGCTCATCGTCAGGAGATGTGTGTGTGTGTGTGTGTGTGTAAGTGTCCAATAAGTGTCCAATTAATATCTACCTATCTCTAACATGCACACACACACACATACTTTGGTGTTCAAAGAATCCAAATTGACATGCATGAATAAATTGGTGTGCGTGAATAAACAAACAAATAAATAAAGGTCAATAGATAAATAGGCAAACCTCAACGCCAGATAACAGGACATGTCCACAGCTCTTCTAGCAGAACTAAAATACTTACATTTTTGTTACATTATGAGTGACAGAAAAGTCGCAGGAGGAATAGAACATTTCTCCAATAGAGATGGATATAAGCCATCCTTTTAACATGCACAATTACAGCTTTAAATAGCCACGATTGTAAATGAGTTCATCAACGAGGCGGGAATACGCTGAACTATGAAATGTTTTCCTGCTGGTCTGGGAACACAGCTTCAACATCTGAGAAGGAGGAGGACCTGGCGACTGCAAGATGGCAGTGCTCGGAGTGTGCCGAGGGGTTTAATTTCGTGCCTCGCCCACACCTCCCACGCACTCCTCAATCTGTGCAACATGAGTGAGTTTATATTGCACCACTTCCTGTTCTCATTAGGGTCTCTGTAAAATTTTTATCTCATTCCTTTACACCATCTGTGAAGGATTATTCTCTATCCTTGTACTAATTATGCTTCTACGGAATATTTATGTGCCTTTGGTAACCTTGGTAATCACAAACTAAAATTTTAAAGAAAATTAAGGCATCATAATCATTATTAGAAAAACCAGTCTGTGTTTATGTTTCATGTTACTTACAATGGTGGTAGTAATGAAAAAGAAAATTGTACTAAAGAAAACTGTGATGATCTATTATACACAAATGATATGCAACATAAGTCATTAAGAAAGAATTACTTGTAACAATGACTGAAATCAATGCTTTAAGCATCCATAAAATTTATCTTCACAACTAACAATTAATAACATAAGCATTAGAATATAAAACCAGGAAAAGCTTGCACTATCCTAAGAATGGTATCAATATTTGAATAATATTAAAACAAAGTACTGTCCAAAAAAGCCCTCCAGTTCTACACAGAAATATTAAGATGAAATACGTACTTGTAATAATCTAATTCAAAGCTCTTAACACTATGAAAGAATTTTCTTTCAAACTTTTAACACAATTTACTCAGTGAAATTTTCACTTGAGGACTATCATTCAGTTGCAGTCAAGGCTATGATCACAGTGAAAAGTTCTCATAATGACTCTACTGAAAAAGCCCGTAATAATTCGGCTCTCCTTGCCCATGATAACACTATTTGCCTGCCACCTGGAGACACAGCTTTGGATTGCTTTGGCAGCTGCTGCGCTTGGCTGCATTACCGAGCCCTCCGTTTTCTCAGCTCCAGTGGCACACACTGGCAAGACAGATGCCACAGGTTGAGTTTCCGTTCTCATGCTCAGAATTCAGTGTTGTCTTGTTGTTGCTATTCTTTCACTCCCACCCCAGGCCGCTCTCCGACGGGTGCTCTGTCTCCCTTCCGCACCAAACCTCTTGCACATCTCCAAGCACCAAGGTCTTGAACTCACCGTATCTGTGCACATGCTGTGCCTTTTAAGTAGTTAATTTCTCTCCCTGTCTAAACAATCAAAATCAAAACTGACCCAGAGTAGCTTCAAAATGCCTCTCTACCGCTTTAACGTTGAAATGTACTTTCCTAAGCAAGGCTCTATTTTCCTTTCTAAATGGCGTATAATGTATCGGCCTTTGACAAACCTTAAGTAAACAATGAAGCATAGAGGTTCTCTGACCAACAGAAATTTCAACCACTTTTTTTATAGATCTCTAGCTTAAAACAAATTGTACAATAAGTAAGTCAAAGGTGCTACAGGAAAATACAGCAATTCATTCTCTCTCCTTTTCTCCCCAAGGCAGGAATGGGTCAAACACATGGAAAAGTGATGTCATATAAAATGCTGAACACATCTTTCTAAAATAGTTGTTTACATGTCTGAATTTGAGAAGATAAGTACTTTTGCAAAACACTGGGGGCAGTCAGACACCCAAGCTCAAGATTTTTCATATTCTGAAGTAGTGTTTTCCAGCAGGCATAACAACCTATTAGCGGAAAACCATAATAATTTCATTAAAATTCAGCAGTTTAAAACAGATAGACCAGTGAACACTTGTGCACTGGGCAATGCCTCAGAAATCTAGTAGCTGAAAAAGCACAGTGGACAGAAGAGAACAGAAACTGTCGGACTTTATATTCTGCCATTTCAAAATTCCTGCACTCTCCCTGACTGAACTTCTTTCAGTGTACCCCATGGTCTTTTTCGCATTCCTCACTTCTACATCAGGCACCTGTCTCAAATTCCCATAAATCAAATCCTTAAATACTACGTATCTTCAAGAATCTAATTGACTGGTAATACTATTTACATCTTTCTTTCCAAAACAACAGCACAGGCTTCCTGTCTCCGCCCCAATGCAGCCATGGTGCTCAGACTCACCCTGTACTATACATAACTATAAAATTGACAAAAACTGAGAAGGCAACTCCGCTTAGTCATCAGACAGCGGAGAGCACAGGGTTAAGATCCTTGAGAGAACCCCAGCTGTCTGCCTAGGTGCGCTTTAGAACTGGGGCACAGAGAAGTAGCTGGAGTTCAAAGAGAAAGCAGCAGTCTTCTACAGAGGTGTGCAGAGGAAGAGCCGCAGGAATCTGCATAGGGATCCCAAGACTCCTGGGAATTTCCAAGTTTGGCTAATTGCTAAGCTGTATAGTCAGTAAGTGAAACTCTAATAGATTGGCAGAGAAGAGCTTCTAGAGATTTTCTAGGTCACATAGTGTAGGGGGCCATTGAATGATGACCATGCAAAGTGGAAAGACCTCTCTGAACTCAAGAGCGCTCAAGCCCAGTGAAGCCACGCTGTAGGAGTGAAACCACTCTAGCTCTAGAGAAATGGCTACCTTAACAAATCCTAAAGCCAAGCCTTCACAGCGTAATGATAATCCTCTAGTAAAGGAACTGCCTACCAGAAAAGAAAACTCAGTAGAATAGCTACAAATTAACAACACCCTTACAACACCAAATGTAAGAGAAAACATCGAGCAACTAGAACACTCAGACATCGCTGGTAGAAATATAAAATGGTACAAATGCTTAGGAAACAGTTTAATAGTGTCTTAGGAAGTTAAACACATACCTACCCTATGAGTGAGCAATCCCCTCCTGATTATTTACTAAAACATATAGAAACATATGTACAAAAATGATTTGCAGAAATTTTCATAGCAGCTTTAATCATAATAGCCAAAAATGGGAAACAACCCAATATCTATCAACAAAGGAATGGAAAAATAAGGTGTGATATGTTTATACAATGTAATATCACTCAGAAATAAAAAGGGGCAAATTTCAGATGTACAACATGGATGCATTTTGAAAACATGATGCTGAACAAAGGAATCTAAACACAAGAAACTACATACTGTTTCATTCATATGAAGCACTTAAAACAAACCAAACCAAGCTATGGTTATAGAAATCAGAGCTTCCTCAAAGTGGGGTGGCACCTGGAAAAAGGTACAAGGTGCCTGGCACTGTTTCTATATGAGAAAAGCTGGAGTACCTGGAGCGATGGCATATGGGATGCATAGGTGTACATATCTGTCAGACTCATTACATTATAATTAGTGCCTGTGCACTATATGTAAATTAGAACATCAAAACACTTAAAGATGAGCACAAATATGTCTACTCAATTTTAAAATCCAATTCAAAATCTTAAATACATCATTAATTTAGTAGGAAGCATTCAAACTTCAATTTGCCTCCATTTCCAGGGAAAGTCTTTGCGCCAAGATCAACTTTGCCTTTGACTGCCTTAGTCTCTAGGTCCAGGGTTTAATCCTGAAGGCTTTTAAAATTCAAGACTTTACAAAAATGTCTTAAGCTCCATGCTATGGCAGTGCTGATTCTTAACATATAAAAATGCTAATATTATATAAACGGACTTCGAACATTTGTACCAAGATCACTAGAAGCCGTGCGGACTACTGACTGGAGTGGGTCCCTTGAAGTTACTGACAGCCATCCACACAGTTTAAGGTCATTTAGGAGACAACTTATAGGCCAGATGTCTAGAGAAGTACTCTGATAATACCTGCAGTTTGTTCTCCAAGTATATATTTAAAGATTATTGACCCCCAAAGACCACAGAAGTTCCTTTGGAGCCATCATAGTTAACAACCATTGATCTTAATGATAAATCCCAGCATTGCCAGGCAGTCTCAAGTGTCGGCATCAACGTGGACGTTCTGTTCTTAGGAGGAGCCTCAATACCACGGATGGGAGCGGCGTCTTTAGAGCCACGGTGGTCTAATCATAGCAGCCCCACTAAGAGAGTCCTCAGCGTGAGGCTCACTGAGCAATATTGATCAGCACCGTTCCTCTGGAACCATGATCATTTGTCATGTCATATTGTTCCCGCTGTGACCTCTTGCATTTTAAGTTGTGACAACAGTTGAGCAGCCCAGCTTCTAGGTAAAAAAGTATCTAATTTTTCTTCCACACTCTCCCCTTTCAGACAATGTGCCAAAGCGTTATAACATTTTATTGTAAGCAACAGAACCCATTTAAGATGATCGATGCAAAATAAATCCTGTAACATATATTTTCTAGTTTTTTTCCAGGTCAATAATTTTTAAGTTGTCCAAATGATCTTTCATTTTTCCATTTGACCTCTATATGTATGATACATACAAATGTTACTTTGGGATTTTTCAATTATACCTCTTTCCAGAATTGAAAACAACTCATCTATCTACCATGGCACTCTGACACTTCACAAACAATAATGTTCTGAAGCCAGAATGAGCCACAGGCCTTTTGAAGGTAGCTTTTTAATCTCAGAATATCTTGTGGGAGAAGAAGAAAGAGAAGCTGATTATCACCAGGCAGAGCGTTCCCCCATATATACAACGCCTGATGCTGGAACTCAGACTATTATATAACACCCTATGCTTCTAGTAGCTCCAGGGCTGACAGGCCAGGAGAGGAAGAGGACCACAGTAATGGGCTGGGGACTTGCCCATAGAGTCACCACTGGCACCATTATCACCATTGGCAGGGCAGTAATTCACCCCATGGAAGCTCACTGGTATAATAAGAATACAAACAGGGTAAAGAATGGAATAAGGGAATCTTCATTCTTATGAAATAAGTGTATTAGATTATCATCTTATTTATATGTATATTTTACTTCTATTAATTCTATCTTCCTAGCTAAGGTACATACTCCTTAAGTACAATGATTATATATCCTATTACTATTCATTGTTTAACTCCACTGAGACTAGTACAGAAGATTTAACACAGTGGACTTATGTCTATTTTCCTACATGTAACAAGGATAATATTTTGTAAATTAATAGTGTACCTTTCTAATGCATTCCCCTTAGCTAGCCTAAGCATCCTTCTGCCTGGAAGGAAGATTTTGGCTCAGTACAGAAGGAATACAAAAAAAAAAAAAAAGCCTAAGTAATATTCAACATCTTTAATCCAAAAATAGGATTTTGCAGAAAGACTGTAACCTTGCAAGCTTGCTACTATCTCCAGGGAGGATTTTATAAATTTCTCCGGTTCTTACATATACGTACCAACAGCCAAGCTTTTTAAATGTGGCTCATAAAGTCTCTTAGCAGTATACTAAATACACTCCTTCTACCAATGACAGTACAGGAGCAGAAAAGAAGATTTCTACTAATTAAAAATAATTAAAATTAATAAACATTCCTTCCAAGGTTGTAAAGGTTTGTGAAGAAAATAAAAAGAAGAGCAAAGAAGAAAGAGTTTCTTCTCTTGGGACTTTGGCCTGGAGACAGGGAGTTGCGTTGATTAGGTGAGGGCATCAAAGATAGCAGAAGGCTCTTGACCACTTCCCTTTGAACTTGGGAAGATAATGGCTTCTGGAGCTGCACTGTATCAGCTTGGGACACAGCTGCATCAAAGTAAGCTCAGAAGTGCACTGGGGCAGGGAGGAGGGATGTCCTGACATTTATTTTTTTTCCACGGTCTGCTTAGGGACCTTGCAGAGAGCACAGCAGAGGAGCAGTGAGGTGGCTTCACAGAGATGCAAAGGCGCCGGCCACCCAGGCCAGAATCAAATGAAAGTTGGAGCCAGACCTCAGGAGGCTCGACAGCACCCGCAGGACTAAGGCAAGGCAGTCAGCCAGTCCCAGTGGGCTCTGACCAAGCTAACGAAAAGGCCAGTGCACGAACGACAGCAGCACAGACTTGAGCCACAATTGCCAGTAGAACAAGTAGCAGCAGGCGGGCCAGGACAGCACCCTAGGGAGTGGAAGAGAGATGAACTACACTGCGCACACGTGCGTGTACACACACAACACACCGCGGGGCGAGGAACCAGAGGGTACTCCTGTAGGTCTGAAGTCGCCAAAGCCATACCCTTCTCCTCATGAATCATCAGCATTTTAGAAAAACACTGAATAGATGCAGACTGAGATGCTGAGCTGTTTTGGTCAACAGACTGATCACTCCTTCTCACAAGAAGAAAAGTGCATGCTTTAGGCAGTGGTCACTCAACGAAACTCATTTAATAAGAATCTATTTCAGCAACTCTTTAAGGCAGGGATCACAACCTCCCACGGGCCCATCCAACTCCCGATGTATAAATCTGAATTTGAATAGCTTTAAGTGAAGCCTGCACTTTCCATTTAGCCATTGACCTCACTACTCTTTATAATCTCACCCCTGGTTCGGTGAAGTCATTTATGTTGTTTGCCTGACCCATGTAAGCAAAGATTTTGTGACAGTTTCCTTTAAAAATGGTAAGATAATTTAGGTCGGTTTCTTTTGGTTGAATTTACATGTTGGAAAAAAGGAACTCACAAATTAAGAGGCTTTTAAAATTAGATGGATGTAAGATTTCTTGGACAAGACACAAGATATGTAAACATAAAAGAAAAAATTATAAATTGAACTTTATCAAAATTAAATATCTGTTCATCAAAGAGTTCCATGAAATAAGAGAATAAGTAACTTGAAATGATGGGACTTGCAGCAAAGCCTTGGCCACACCATTCCGAGGAGCCCACTCCCCAGGGACTCCATAAACCTTTGGCAACAGTGGCAATAATGTAGATGTCAGGAAGAGAACAGCCAAAGAGATCGGTCAGGATAAAACGTGGTTTAGGAAAAAAGTGGACAGTCCAGATGAAGTGATTCGATGAAAAAGAACAATATGATTTGGCTCTTGGGCTATCAGGATATGGGATTCTAATTATCTTACATAACATATACTTAAAATATCTACATTGTATTATATATTTATATAACTAGAAAAGAAATTAGGTTAGAATTCTACCCTTATTACATTCTTCAAGTACTTTCTTGACACTTCTTTTTGTTATGCAGAGAATCAATGAGATCCCTAAACACGGTGTTTCTGGTAGAAATACCGGAGTCCTCTGGTTATTACACTGCTGTCCTGGAAACAGTAAATGTCTGATTGGTTAGTCTTCCGAATCACCCACCCACTGTCACCCACCACAATAAATCAAGAGGAGTAAAGAATTCACATTCATAAATAAAATTAATGGTAAACTTCAGGAAAAATTTAGTAAGAGATTTGGTAAAGTCATTTCTATGTATTTTCTTACAGAATAAAGGGGAAACATGAAGTGAACTAAAAGTTCAAACTAGAATCCAAATCTGGATTCTTTGCTTATGATCGCATGTCAGTAATAAGGTACGTACATATAAAAAACGGATAACCAGCCCTGGCTGGTGTAGCCCAGTGGATTGAGCGCAGGCTGGGAACCAAAGGGTCTTGGTTCGATTCCCAGTCAGGGCACATGCCTGGGTTGCAGGCCAGGTCCCCGTGAGGGCCATGTGAGAGGCAACCATACATTGCTGTTTCTCTCCCTCTCTGTCTCCCTCCCTTCCCCTCTCTCTAAAAATAAATAAATAAAATCTTTAAAAAACAAACAAACAAAAAAACGGATAACCAACCACTATTAGAACCTGGTAACACTAAACAGAATAACGTAGATGAAGTTGAGAATTGTCTTGTTTCAAGCTTTTTTAACATCCTGCTTCTGACTTTGCTGTCATTTTCACTTTTTACCAGCAATTTGTTTATTTACAGCTATAGCTATACATAGACTTAAACTATAGCTTTAAAGATAAGAGTGCTTTCAACATCAAAATGCAAAAAAAGCTTCGTGGGTCTATCTGGAGGAGGAAATAGTAGCTGACCAGCATTTATTAAAAACCCATTCCTCCTACAGAGGGATGATGCGCGGGGTGCAAACAGCCTCATGCAGTTTCAAGTGACGGCAGCACTCCGCACCAGCGAGACCCGGTTCCAGAGCCAGCAGCGGGTCTTTCCACGCATCACACAGTGACAGCTGAATCTGTTTCGCGGCGTCGTATGCCCTATTTCGTTCCTCCTCAACATCTACAATGCCACAAGGACTGCTTTTGCCCTTGAAACACATTTATCTTTCGTTTGTGAGCAGATTCCATTTACTTTCTCAAATTAAAAACAAGTCTCTCTGCAGCAATAATTTAGAACATTTACTTAATATTTCCCATTGTCTTTGCTTATATTTTTAAAGATTTGTTTTGCAATGAGTCGTCTCCATTTAAATCATTAAAATAGAAATGTATTCACTGGCTAATGATCGTCAATATCAACTGAGCATTTGATTTACCTTTTTCTTTTTACTAGAAAGCCTTTTCCCTGAAGTTCTGTATCTCCTTTAATGATTGAAAATTTTCTTTGGTGGAGTCATATCTCAACATATACTGTTAAAAATTGTTTAACGAGTTATATTTTTCCTTGCCTACTTCTTCTATTAAGACAGCGTGGAAAGAAAATGAATCCTCCAATATCTCCCAGTGGTGCGTATCTGTTACACGCGTATATAAGAACCACAGAACATCTAAAAGGAGCTGGATCTGCATTTGTACATCTGTTCTATGTTTTCCGCACGAGAAAAGCTGTGTTACACACAAATGACTACAGCTTAAACATTCCCTCTAGTTTCTTCACAAGCAGCTAGGATAGTGTTTACTTAAAACCCTGCCTTTTTCTTGTTTGATGCCTGTGTAATTAACATCAGTCCTGGAAAGTTTTAGAAACAAGACTGAGCCTACAAGTTTCCACAGCCTAACCTGCCTTCTCCCAACTTTGCCCTCTGACTTTATTAATTTGTTGACCAAACTAACAAAAAGTAATCATCCATTAAATAGGAAGATTCTCTCCACTTGACAGTTTCCTGCCTAATCAGCGATGCATGGAATGAACACTCGTTTTTTTCCATTAGTCTCTGAAACATATTCTAATTTGGAAGTGTGTTATCAAAGAACAATTTAAATTATATTGTTGTCACTGGAAATGCAGCCAATTATTAAAAATTGGACCCACAGCAGCGAAGGGATGAAACGTACTATGAGATGCTTGGTTGTAAAGAGGCATCTATGATAAGGATAATGAAATTTTTGTAGCCTTCTTAATAATGACTTCCGCATCAGAGTCTTAGTCACTTCAAGGTGAGTGGCAATACATAAATATACATTTTGTATTCTTTTCTTTCCCTTTACAGGTCTCATTTCTTGCAAATTCCCAGGCTGCAACTCCGTACTCTAACTCAAGTTCTTATATCCAATTCATTTCAACTTCAAATAATTATTCATTTTAACCCATGACATGATAGTCTTATAGAAAGCATAACTTAAAACAATGTCTTATCTCTTCAGGATTATTTTTTATCATGGAAATTAGTGATAAACTTCAGGAAAAAAATGGTAAGGAGCATGGTAAAGGCACCCCAGATTTGAGTTAGAAATATTAAGTCAGTTAAAATGAGTCCCAATTTCTAATCCTTGAATTTTAAGTTAAAAGAATTTGGTAAAGTCATTTCTGTGAGTTTTCTTTCAGAATAAAAATAAGGTATTAAGTGAACTAATACCCTACCCCAGACAAGCCAAAATCTGGATTCTCTGGACTGAAATTTGGATTCGATGACCCCGCCTCTGAGATATTTAAAAGCATTTCTCCCCTTATTTAGAGTATGATGTTTCTTCTCTTGTAGAGAAAACCTCTCTGTTTTCATTTGAAAGGCAAAAATACAAAGCGTAGAGTCACAGTGCTTTTCTAAGATGCTTGAATTAAATTATCTATCAAGTGTCCTAAATAAATTCACTCTGACTGTCACGGGAGAGAAAGTATTCACAAAAGCAATAACTCCCATACATGACTGTCCTCCCAATATCTTTTTTAAAATGGCCACATCTCTGCTGATGTTTATTCTCCAGGCTGAAAATTCGAAGCTCTATCAACCATCCCTCAACTGACATGGCTTCCAAACCTTTCAGCCTCCTGGCTGCTGTCCTCTGGGTCCACTCGTCTGTCTCATTTATCTGCATTGTGGAGAAGTAGCACTGCATAAGTGATCCAAATTAATCCTTACTTGCCCTTGAAATGTTTCTCAGTACTCTCGTATGAATATAAGTATCTCTGCTAAAAGCTGAATTCACAATACTTCAAAAAGTTAAACTCTCATCGTCAAAAAGCATTCAGGATGTCCAGGTTCTTCAACACACTGCTGTTGCTTCCGTGGCACGGTTCATCTTGGGGTGGAGGGGAGCCCTCTCCGAGTAATTCAGAGCACTCAGTTAAACAGAACTACCTTTCCCCCACGCCTCTTAGTCTTCCTGCTTCTTCCTATGGCTAGAGAAGAAGGCAGGTATTTTGATTTAGAAGAACTCTTCTGCCTTTGTTAAAGTTACATATATATAAGCCATAATAATGTCACCAAAATAAAATCAGATTGTCACGAATAAATGGACTCAACTCAGTGCCACAAATATTCACCACGAGAGGCCAGGAGGCTACAAGAAGGAACAAGGCAGAGTCTCAAGCCTCAAGGAGATCACAATCCAGTCAGCAAACAAGTATTTTCATGTGACAAATATTTGTGGACTTCTTACTACTTGCTAGACACTTGGGTTACATATCAGTGAATAAAACAGTCAAAAAACCCCTGCCCTTAGGGAGCTTATTTTCTAGCAGGGGAGACAGACAATAAACAATTCAAATAATAAATAAGTGAATTTATACGATAAGTAATAAAGTTATCAATAGGCATGCTAGATGATAATATTATGGAAACTAACAGATCAGATTAAGAGGTATCAAGAATAATTGTGAGGCAGAAGACAAGTTGCAATTTTACTCAGTAGTCAAAGTAGTCTTCATTAAAAAATGAATATTTGAGCAAACATTTAAAGGAAGCAAGGAGGAAAACATACAGATAGCCGGTGAAGAACATTCCAGGATGAGCAACCAGTGCAAAAGCCCGGAGGCAGGAAAGCACCCTGACTGTCTGACGAATAGCGAAGATGCCAGTGGAGTTAAAGCAAAGTGAGCAAGGGAGAGAGGACAGATTAGGCCAGAAAAATAATGAAGTGAGAGTGGGAGTGTTCATACAGGTCTTCGTAGGGCATACTAAGTACTTCTACTTTGAGTGAAATAGGAACAAGTGAATGCTTGGGACAAAGCAGTAACTCCATACGCAGTATATTTTAAAAGGATTCTGCAGCTATATTGAATATAGACTGCAGGGAAGCAAGACTATAAGCAGGAAGACTGCTGAGGACACTACTGCAGTTACCCAGATGAAAGATGGCTGTTGCTTGGACGAGAGAAGTAGCAGCAAGAAAAAGAAAAGTGGTCGGGGTTTTCACAAACAACCACCTGTAATACAGTGAGGTGGTTGTTTTAACAGAGAATGCTAAGACAGCACAGTGAAAACAAGTCATTCCACCAAAGAAAAGATGTAGTCAAAGTAACATCTTGGCGGAGTTCTGAATGACATGTGAAAGTTCATCAGGAAAAAGACGCAGGAAGACCAACCCAGAGAAGGTAACTGCAGAGAGGTGCTGGTTGCCAGGAGAAACAGAGTACGACCCTTTCCCTAGAGAACTGACAGTCTCAGTAGAGGAACAAGACAGTAAGTCACTTAAAAACCAGAGTCCCAGGGGCCACTGGAATGCAAATTGGCAGAGGAGCATTGGGCTACAGAAATAAACAATAATGCCACCAAGATATTCAAAAAAAGGAACCAAAGAGGTAGCAGGAAATGTAGGGAAAGTGAGCCCAATTCACAAAGGGCCCCAAGGACCATCCCAACAGCTCTGCAGACATTACACTGGCCCTTAAGTCACCGTGCAAGGTTCCCTGCAATCTCATCCTCCACCACCAGCTCTCACCAACACACCAAACCAGTACCTTACCAAAGAATTCCAAGATTGCCCAGACAAGTAAAACAACTGTGTTGTTCGTTGCTCAAAATCCCTAACTTTTCGTCATGACCAGTGTGGCTCCATTGGCTGGATGTCATCCTGCAAAGCAAAAGGTTGCCAGTTCCATTCCCAGTTGGGGCACATGCCTGGGTTGCAGGTTCAGTCCCCATATGGGGTGTGTGCAACCGATCAGTGCTTCTCTCTCACACTGATGTTTCTCTCTCCTTCTCCCTCCCTTCCCCTTTCTCTAAAAATAAATAAATAAATGAAATCTTTAAAAAAATTCTAACATTTCTCCCTATAATAACATATACTCAAAACCTAGGCTAAATTTTAGTATGCTTGAAAAGTAATGTGTTGGGGTGGCTACAGAGGAGCAACACTCCGAATTTTCTTTTGTTGGTTTTCTCTGTGCTCCTCCTTACTTATGAAACAGTAGTGCAACACGGGCACATTACGCTCCCTCCTCTCCAAAATTTGCCATTTGTCCTCATCCTTCCCTACAAACCCACGTATCCTTTTCTCCCCAAGAAAACCAAAACAGCAAAGATAGAACAGAAGATGCTTTGGGGCCAGTCCCCTCCCCTCCAGTTTACCTTCATCTGCCCTCCCTTCATCACATTCAAGTTGCCTTACCTTGGCTCCTCCACAAAATCCAGCATTTCTCCCTGGAAGCCCCTAAAAAACTCCAAGCAAGCATGACCTGCTGCTAAGCTAATTCCAGAATAAAAACAATATTTAAAATATATGAAATGCTTAGTCAGTGTTAGGCATGGTTTCATTTAGGTAATCTACATGTCAACCCTAAGAACTAGTAGTTATTATCTCAACCGAAGCAGAGATACGTAACAAGATCAAGTTCACACAGCTAGTGACCAAGGAGACAAGATGTCTCATTCTGAAGTCCTAACTACTACCACACATCAGCATGAACTTAATTACCTCCATCATTTTCCCCTTTGTCTACAGCTGTAGAGAGCAACCTTTGCAGGGAGAGGTTGCTGGGCTTCCCCATACCTTCCCCAGAATGAAGACTGTTAGCAGAGCGCCATCAGGAACAACTCAGAGCACATCTGTCCATGCGCATCTGTCCTAGCAGCTGGCCAAATGAGAAAGGGGAGAGTCATGCTCCACCTTTTTCCCCCCATCAGCTCCCTCTCTAATTCTTTTTAATTACAGTGGTCAATAGTTGAGTTTCAATGCATACAAATTTATACAGTGAAGCAAAAGTTACCATGAAAAGAATATCCACTAACAAAGTATTTGCTTATAAAATGAATTTCTATATAGACTGGCATCTAACCCTTCAATGTAAAGTTTAAATTGAAACTCAGCAAAAGATGAAAATTTTCATGAAGCCAATAAAAGTATCATAAGAGAAGTGCTCAGATGTAACACAAAAACCCTAACTTATGATGATCTGACACGCGTACATAAATTTTAAACATGAAAAATTAAAAATTTGACAAGAATTATAAATACATCACAACAGAATGATTTCATACTGAAGAGTTAAGAGAGCATTTTCAGATATTTTTGCAGAAAGAAACAAAAGAAAAATACCCAGCACTTGATTTGGCCCTATTTCTTTTCACAGTTGGCTCATAGTTAAGTGATTACCTACATTTTGTCACATATAGACTAGGACATACGATTTTGGTAGTTTCTAGTTTCACCCTTTAAGATAAAATCCCAAATTTTGGTTCCTGTTTTATCTCCTGTAATCCTTTATATAGACATCTCACTTTCTCCATTTTACTGTGTTCCATCCTTACACACAGAAGCAATGCAATAAATATCTGATAAATTAAAGAAAAGTCCACAGGAAATATCATACCATAATGCCTTAAGGTCGAATACCTAAGTTATTAACTAGCAGGCATTGAATCGTGGACAAGAATGGGAAAGAGAACAGGTGTCTGCCAGCATGGGTTCTGGGGTCACCCTGAGTAGAATGAGCTGGGGAGGTGGGGGTGCAGTAAAACCGAAGAAAGCAGAGGCCCTTCACTTCAGCTATTGTCAGGGTGCACTTCAACCATGTCGTTCTAAGTTACTTGCCAAAGTCCATCAAGATTGCTTCCATGCTTCCTAACACTTCTCCTTCCACCTCTGGATTAACTTTTGGGGGGAGAAAGGTTGTATTTTTGAAAAAGTAATACAGTCAAAAAGAGTAGCACTTGATTACACTCTAGCTGTTCTCAGCATCAGCTCATAGTTAAATGATGATGAGAATCCCCTAAAGACTCAGAATTTAGTATGAAGACTCTGATTTACATGTAAGAAACCATTGTGAGTGTCAAATTACTAGGATGACTTTAACTGGCTAGTTTAAGTTTCCCTACAAATATACACTTTCATAAACAGTTGAGGGAGGGCCCCCCAAAAAGTTTAATTCAGTTACAAAACAAATGAATGTCAATGTTCAACATACATGTTAGTTGCCTATTGCTGCTATAACAAATCATCACAAACTTAATGGCTAAATCAACATAAATTTATTATCTCCCAGTACTGGAGATCAGAAGTCCAAAATGACTTTCACTGAGCTAAAATCTAAGTGACTGCAGGGCTGTGTCCCTCCTGGAGGTTCTAGGAGAAAATCAGTTTTCTTGCTTTTTTATAGTTTCTAGAGGTTGCCGACAATCCCTGGCTCATGACCGCCTTCCAACGCCCAAGTCAGCAGTGACCAATCGAGTGGTTCTCACGCTGCATCGCAATGACACTGACTGCTCCGCCTCCCTCCTCCATATTTAAAGGATCTTGTGATGACATGGGCCCCGCCCAGGTAATCCAGGATAATCTCCATAGTTTAAAACCAACTGATTGACAACCTTAATTTCAAGCAACCCCTTTGCCACATAACATAACATATTTACAGGTTCTAAGGATTCAGCATGATGACAGTTAGAGGACCATTAATCAGCCTACCACAGTTTGGCCCCACACCCCCAAAGATTCTTGTCCTTCCCACATGCAAAATACACTCACTCTATCCAAATCCCCACAAGTCTCAACCCATTAGGTATCAACCCGAAGTATAAATCTGGTTTAAATTCTTATCAATTCAAAAGCCCCAAATTTTATCATCCAAATTAGGTATAAATGAGGCTTTGGGTGTAATCATCCCGAGGCACAATTCCTCCCCATCTGTAAATCTATGAAACTCAAGAAACAATCTGTCTTCTCCCAAAATACACTGGTGGGATAGACATGGGATAAATTATAGGCACTGCCATTTGAAAAGAGAGAAAATGAAACTTACAAAATTATACACCAGACCCATGCAGTTTTGAAATCCAGCCAGAAAAACTGTATTTGGTTTGAAGATCCAGGAATAATCCTCTGTGGTTCTTGGCTCCGCCCTCTGGGGTCTTAGCTCTGCCTTCTGGACTCTCAGTTCTGCCCTCTGAGTCAACGTTATCATTTCACTTTCACCATGGTAAAGCAGCTAATGAGAGGCCGCTTGGGTCAACCTGCTTTCTAAGCCCACCTCTTGGTTATTGTATTATTCTATTCTACTGACAATGACCACTGTCCCTAAGTACATACCGAAGACATACTCATTGATACCTCACTTTCCTTAATGCAGTTACCTTTGCCTACTAAAGTCAATGGCCCATCACCAAGTGCCTAATTTCACTCTTGTTTTCAAATACTGTTATAAGAGTAGACTTGTGAACACATTGTTTCCTTTGTATGCATATATAATAAAATATAGTTATTAATAGTAAATTCATAGTACACAATAATTTATAAAAATTAATTATAGTTTCAAAAAGTAATGAATTGCAAGCATCTTAAAAATTGCCAAAGAGAAGAATGAAGGGGGTAAAAGGAGAAGAAATATTAAATAAGCAGAAATCACTGGGAAACTATATATTTGGATTAGTTTAAAGCTAAAAGACAAAACATGGCTATACTACTGCAGGAGAAATTGAATGGTTCAAAATCTGTTCCACCCGTTTAAAACATATCTGATAACTCCAAGTAACTTCTCTGATGGGTTTAGTTGCAATCTGAGAACAGCTCACAGGTTCTGTAATGTGTTGCTATTCTTGCTATGACATTTTACACACTATACAAACATATCTGCAGCACCCACAGTTCACTATAAATCGAATCCATAAAATCGAATCTATAAATCGAATCCATCGAATCTTCAGAGTCTGAAAGCTTTTACCTCTCTAAAATCCACAGAATCCCAGAGAAGCAGAAGGAAGGGGTCAGAACTGACTTTTTAAAAACATTTTCCACATTGCAATAACAGGAAAAGGACCTTTCCAAAGTATCTATGATGCAAGGCCAAAGGTCTACCTGTTATCCATTTCAGAGTCTAAATCTTAGAATAAAATAAATCATTAGAGTATAATGAATACCTCAGAAATGCATGCCTACTGAGAACAGGGCAGGCAGCAAATACTTGCTGACTGATTGGTTATATGAAGTAATGTTCATAATTTGGCAGGAAATGAAATTTTACATCTTCAAATCTCATATACCATATTTGTTAGGCATTTACTCTAAATCAGAGATTTTCACATGGTTTGCCAAGGCACACTGGTATGCCAAAAGAATTTTTAAAATATGCAATACTTGACTGTTTAGTCAGGGGCACTGACTTCCTTTCCCTTCAACTGTCAAAAAAATGACAACAGCCAATACAACAATGGCCATGTGGCATGAATGAATCAAAATTATACCTATTTTTTGGTGTGTAGCAGAATATTAGTAATTAGCTTATGTGTGCCATGAGATGAAAAAGGTTGAAAATCACTGCTCTAAATATTGGGCTTGGTACCAACAAAGAAACGAAAATAACCAGTTCATCAATGTGCACTGATAGGTAGTTACCATGGACAATTCAAAGAATATACATTTCATGAGATTTACGTATTCGCCATACAATGCCTAACTTGAAGACCTGGCAATCTAAATGAAGATGAATACTAGATGTTTCTTTTAAAAATTAATCATGAAAAGATCTTTATTTCTTGAAACTCATTCCTAAAAATTGTCTAATTGTCCAGCATCAGCACATAAAATGCAGTCCTGACGGTTCTACTTGTGACAGCTTACTCTGCAGAAGCAGCTGTGAAGAACGCTAACATAATTTACAGGGACTTAGAAAAACTTTAGGGCACTTAAACACCATTTGTTATTGGAGCTTTAGCTTCTGTTAAGCTTTCTACTTATTCAAATAAGCAATCCTAAAACAACTTTCTATCCAATTCACAGGGACTGAAAATCAGAGGTCCAAAAAGAAAAAGAAACAGAGGTTTAACCCTAATGATACATCTATTTTACTCTCAATTTTTGTGACAATCTGGTTTTATTTTCTTTATTAGATTTGGTCATTATTTTTAAAAGATTCAATACCCCCCCAAAAAAGACCTTTAAGTAATAAAAATAAAATAAGTAAAATAAAATTTTTATCATAAATAAGTGTCACAAAAATATTTAGTGGGCTCATCATAATGAAAACAAAAAAAAATTACATTTTAATTTCTTATAAGAGTAATCGTGTTTTAAATAAATGAAACACAGGTCCATTTCCTCCCTCTCCAAAGTGTAAGCTCCGGTGTTTCCATCCGTGGCGACACTTACTGGCTGGATCAGGCAATAACACCACAGCAGAAACTCAGGGTTTATTTTATGCCTATTTCTTGGTGACAGATTGGCTGAAGTGGTTTTATTTCACAATCCAACTCTAGTAATTATGAGCTGCCCTTCTTCTGAAGCCATGGCACCAAAGTCGCAAAACAAAAGTCTGGGTGGGGTGGGGAGAGGATGCTCTCGTCAGCCCACCAGACGTCCTGAACGCCATGCCTCTTGCCTTTGTCCATACTTCACCACACGTGAAACTCATCTTCCTGAATGTGATTAGCTACCTTTTGGAAACTCTTACTACACAGCATCTTTCCTCAAACCAAACAACTGGCAAAAGCTTTAGTAAATCAGAGTTGAAAGACTGATGCATTGGAATTTGCTTCTGACTACACACACATTTAAATATACTTTAAAAAGTAGATATTTCTGCCAATTCCCCCTGACATAAAAAAAAAAAAAGTTTTAAAATCCCAGGTATACAATTAGTGGTGATACAGGTAGACTTTTGAATGAACACGTTTGAAATATTTTCAAAATAATTGTTAAGCAATATTATTACCTGTCCCTTGCCATTGATGGAGAAGAAAGAATATAATCTTCCAATGAGGAATCCTGTCTCAAATATATTGTTTGTGATGCACAGTAGATAAAGCTATTGCGAGGTATTAATTTTTCCAGAAAGCGGCCCACATAAATAAATTCCTCCCAACCAGGAACCATTGTACCTGAAACTTTCAAAGAGCGGTGTCTTAACTGAGATTAAGCTATCCTATTTCCTACCTAAATCAATTTTACCCAAATGAGGCATTTGTGTTATAATTCATTGTTCCCTAGACTCTAAAACCTACCATCTGCCATCGGAGTTTCTGTACAGTAATTAAGGCACTATCCATTAGAACTGGCAAGAGTACAAAGTAAGGAGGAGGGGGGGCAGGAGGGGAGAAAAACCAAACCATTTAAAAGGAAATGGAAGGTGTGCACACTTCGCACTGAGCCCTCCCCGTCTCGGCTCACACACTGTCACCCACGAAGCAGCACCGAAGAGCGGTGAGGCCAACTCCTCCCGGAGGTCCGGGCGAAACCCGCACAGGGTCTCGGCCAGCTCTTCATACCTTGGAAGAGGAAGGCTCTCGTCCCATTATGCAACCCAGGGACCTGGCGCACTCCGGTCGTGGACTCCCCGAGTTCCAACTCTGTTAAGACATCAATCTGTAGGGAGGGGTCCACACCAAGCCCCCAGACTGGTGGGAGTGGAGGTGGGGGAGGAAAGAAAGAAAGAAAAACCTCCATCAAAACACAAGCCTCTTCCTCCAGAGCAGCAAGGAACCGCGTCTCAGAAATAACCCTGGGAACTGAGCGAGAGAGGCAACCCCCTCCTCCGCCGCGGAGAGCCTTACCTGAGAAGAGCAGCCACGCTTTAAACAGCGGAGCACCCAGTCCCATTTCCGTGACCTACTTTAAACCCTTGTGGGTGCAAAGTTCCCTTAAGGCCCTCAGACCCTCCCGTCTCCAAGACAAGCACAGAAAAAATTCAAGCCAAACCCGCCCCCTATGCCACGCTTCCCACTCCAGACCGACTTCAGGCGGGGAAAGCGAGGTGTCCCCAGCCAGCTGGGGCTGCCCCGAGGCCCGGCCATCCCCTCACCCCCCGCCCCAGCTAGGCGGCCACTCACCTGCTCCGAGACCGAAGATCAAACAGAATGTTCTCAGTAAGACCCGAGACTCCATGGTGTGGATCTGCTCAGTCCATCGTCTCCCTCTTTAAAAATAAAAATAAAAATTGAAGTGGTCCTTGGAATCAAGCGGGAAATTAGCGTTCTTCTCTCCAGCCTCTGCCTCAGATTTACTGATCAGTAGGATTAGTACGATTTGGTTGCCTAAGAAAAAAAAGGGAGGGCCCCCCAGGCACATGAAGAACTTGGACCCTCCGATGCCCACATCATTCCCGCAGGCAGAGCCAGAGCCAGAGCCAGAGCCAGAGCCAGAGCCAGAGCCGAGGCAGAGGGGCAGGCTGGGAGGGGGTCCGAGGGGGAGGGTTGGACTCGCCTGGAGGCTCCTCTGGGGGGGATTAGCTCCGGAGCCCAAATAAAAGCGGCAGAAGGCACGCGCACCCAGAAGAAGGGGGGCGGACCCAAGAACGCCTGGGCTGGGGCGCCCGGCACCCGTCTGTCTTCCCGTTGCCCAAACCTGTTGTAAAGACACAGACAATGGAGAGAGCGCTGGAGGAGACACGCGGAGGAGACTCTGCTCCTCGGAGCGGGGAGGGGCAGCCCGGGAGGCGGGGAGAGGAAGAAAAGGGAGGGACCGCCGAGGGCGAGGCCCGGAGATTTGCGTCCCTCTCCCGCAGGGGTCCTCGGTCTGCAAGCTCCGTCTAGGCAGCCCCGGAGTAGCTGCAGCCTCCACCCTCCTCCTTCCCCCTCTCGCTAGCCCCGGTGACGCCAACCACCTTTTGGGATCCAAAGATCTAATTCCAGGTGCTAAGTTGCTGGGCGGTCTTTGCTCTGACCCCTTGATTTCGGGTGCGAGTCTTGAAAGACAGACGGAGAGAAAGGACCACCCAGCCGCAGAAGGCAAGGCTAGATAGAACTGGACCAGCTCGCAGGCTTTCCGGGCAAAGGAGGGAAGCCTGCGAATGGTCGTGCGTGGGCTCCGCAGCCCCAGGAACTGGAGAGGAGACTCCCTCTCAGGGGCGTGCAGGGAAGGGCTGCCGAAGCCCGTGGGGCTGGGCGATGAAGGAAGAGACTGGTGGGGATGGGTGGCAAGCCTAGGAAGCTCCGGGAGCCAGAGGAGGGAGGTTCCCTGCCCGGGGCGGGGCGCTGGAGAGCTTCCCCAGCGCAGAGAGATCTGGGCAGAACTTAGCCAGCAACTGCTGGACAGCTCCGGGAACTCGCGCCCCCTCGGCAAACAGCCGAACAGCGGGGACCAGGGCTCTAATCTCCAGCACCAGCACGGAGCAGGAGGCAAGGGCGACGGAGCCAGCGTGCCTGCCCACACAGAACAGAAGAGCTAGACGGACAGACAGAAAGATATGAAAGAGAGAGAAGAGAGCGAGAGCGAGACCTAACCTCTCCTTCCCCGGGGAGGAGAGAAAAGCCGCCACCCCATTGCGGACCATATTCGTGAATGCTCTCTACCCATCCTTCCAGCGCACATGCGGGGACCATAACAGTGAGGTCGAATAAGATCTAATCCTCAGCAGGGCAAAGTGTACTCAAGGTCGGTAGAACATAATATTTTCAACATAGCCCTACAATTTTGAGGTAAATTTTGAATAATGACATTTAACTTCCATATTGAAAATGTAAGAGTTTGAAAGCAATTAAAATGTTAATTTAGACAAAGACAAACTGAGTTTCTTAACTTTCCATCCATACAGGTAGATTCTGACAAGAGGATCCTCTACAGCTAGTTACCAAAGCACATACCGGGCAGAGCCCGAGGCGCCGGCGGAGCCGCTACCTACTGCACCACACTATGGTGGGCGAGGGGGGCGTTCTTAGCTTTGTCCTGGGAAATTTTAAGACAAAGAAAAACAGAATCTGGAAGCTTTTTCAAATTAATTTTTAACTATCTCTCTGTATCAACGATTCTATGTATTGTAATAATTCTACTTCTAATTTTGTGAACTTTGAGAAATATTCCAGTACTTACATGTGTTAAAGCATTGTTGTATGAGTTCTCCTACATTTGTAAAACAACACAAAATAAAATTAATGTAATGCAATTGAACTAATTCAAAAAATATTATTCATCAGGGAATTGAAGACCTTTCTATGGCATTACATCCAAAACACTGAATTGTAATATGTATCGACAAAAGTTCGATGCATTTTAAATAATCTCATTAAAGTTCTATTGCAAGATGAAATGAGATAGAAAAGTAAATACACAGCTACACACATGTTTATATGTAAAAGTTCTCCTAACCTACTTGTAGTCTACCGAATCACACGATCAGCGCTACCCTTCAGTCTCTCTTCCGCCTGTGACACGCTGAAAGTCGATGGTTAGTGAGCTTGTCTCCAGTGAGGGCCGGGGCTCCTGACCTGGGCAGGAGTGTTCAACTTCAGAGTCACTGACACGCTAAGGTTGGAGAGTTCTTTGTTAGGACTGCCCCGTGCCATGCAGGATGATTAATGGCACCCATGGTCTCTACCCACTAAATGCCAGCATTTTCAGTATTTCATTTTATCTATACGTCTTTTCATTGTATCTTTTTTGTATAACTTTTAAAATTGGTGTCCTAAGAATGACAGCTATCACAGTGGAGGGAGGCTGGGGGCTGGATGAGAGAAGGTGAACAGATTAAGCAAAAGAAAAAAGAAAAAAAATATATATGACACCTAGACAGAGACAATGGTGTGGTGATAGCCAGAGGGAAGGAGGGGTGAAATGGGGCAGGAAGAGACTTTGCTTGGGGCGATGGGTACACAATTCTGTGTGCAGATGGTGTTTTATTGAGTTGTACACTTGAAACCTGTATGGTTTTGTGAGCCAATGTCACCCCAATATATTCAATAAAAAATAAAATAAATTGAGGTTTCTCTAGCTACAAAAATAAAGTGAAATAAAACTAGTGTTCTAGGGAAGAAAATATACTACTTAAGTTTTTACCATCTACTTAAAAGTCCACATGTTAGCACTTCAATTGAAATACAGAAACTTTACAACCACATTGCCCCCTTTATCTGCATCCTTTTAGGCTGTGATTGTCTTATGTGTTAAAGCAACATATGCTGAAACTTCCTTTAGACAACGTTAAAATTTTTGCTTGCAATCATTTTGGTGGGAATAATAATTCCTTCCTCCACTTCCCTCCACCCCTCCAAAACAGCATGTCTATGTCCGAATCCCAACAATTTGTGAATGTTATTTTACATGGCAAAAGGGACTTAAGGTCGCAGAGGGAATTACAATTGCCAATGAGGTGATCTTAAAATAGGGAGATTAGCCTGCATTAACTGAGTGTATCCAGCCTAATTGCTGAGGTCACTAAATGCGGAAGAGGGAGGCGGAAGAGAAGGTCAGAGTAGTATAATAGGGGAAAAATTTATCCTGCCTATGAAGATAGAAGAAAAAAGGAAGGCTAACAGCCAGGAAATATGGCAGCCCCTCGGCGCTGGAAATGCTGATGAGAGAGGTTCTTCCCTAGAGCCTCCAGAAAGAAGCACGACGGTGCCAACACCCTGATTTCAGCCCAGTGAGGTCCAGTTCAGACTCCCACACTACAGAACCATAAGATAATAAGTTTGTGCTGCTTTAATCCAATAAACTTGTGGTGGTGTGTTTCCACATCCACAGAAAATGATATCATTACTTACCACATAATGAAAAGCTCAGTGAAAATGGTGGACTCTGTTGACCCTGAAAGGCTCTCCTTCCACCATAAACGCATATCAAAGCTAAATAAAATGTTCAAGAATTTTTTATTCATGTAGAGTTTTAAATTTAAAGAAGAAAGAGAGAAAATCCCCAGATGCTAAGGGAGGGAAGAGGTAGCTGGAGACTGGTAAAGACAGGAGTAGCTGGTGCGAAGATTGGGAGAGAGTGGGACACGGGCCTTCAGATTCCATGGGGACACGAGACAATGGGACAGGATTTTAACGTTCATGCAAGAACCACAACAGTGGGATACGGCCAAAGCCAGAAGACATAACGATGTTGCTGATTCCTCTGATTTAAAAGAGGGAACTTTGAAGGGTTATACTATTTTTTAAAAAAATGAAACTTTAAAGATTTTGCACATTGGACTAAAAAGTGACTAAAATGCTGGCCAGCTGCATGGGACATAGGTGGGAAACACCTATAATAAGTGTCAAATTCCAAGCCTTGCTACTTGTCACTTGCAGGTACAAGGTTCAAAATTATACTCACCACTAGTGTAGAAATTACATTCTAATACAAGGGTCAGTTCACAAAGAAGACAAAACAATAAAAATCCCTCATGTGTATGCACTAATAGCAAAGCTTCAAAACACAGGAAATATTTACCCTAGAGAAACAGTAGCGGAACTGAAGGACTAAATAGACAAGTCCACAATTATATTTAGAAACTTCTAACAGTCTTCTCTCATAATTAGTGGAAATCTCCAGTCCCAGGTTGTTTCAATGCCAAATTCCTGTAAACATTTAAAGAATAAAAGACACCAACTATCCACAAATATTCAAGAACATAGAAGAGGAGGGAGCACTTCTCAACCCTTGATGACACCAGCATTATTGCTCATACCAAAACCAGACCGAGATGATACACAATAAGAAAAGAAAACTAGAACAAAAACACAAAATACAGCTTTTGAACATGAGCACACAGAATATATCTTTTAAACATAATGCAAAATCTTCAAGAAAATATCAGTAAATCAAATCTGACAATATATTAAAAAATAGTAAACTACAGCAAAGTGGGATTCATCCCAGGAATGCACCACTGATTTAACATTTTATAATAAATCAGTGTAATCCACTGACACACAATCTAAAGAAGATAGATCACATAATGTTAATTGATGCAAGAAAAGCATTTGACAAAATTCAACAAGTATTGATGATAAAAATAACTCATTGCAAAATAAAATTTGAAGGAAACTTTCTCAATCTAATAAATGATATTTTAAAAGATTCTACATTAAGAAGATAATTTATTGGAGGTTTCAATTAATACAATGAGCCAAGAGAAAGAAATAAAAGCCATTTGGATTGGTAAGGAGGAAATTATATTTCTCCCTTCCCTCAATGATTTGGTCATCTGCATTTTAAAATTCCCAAAGTATCTTGGAAAAAGCTTTTAGAACTAGTAAGTTACTTTAGTAATGCTACAGAATATAAGGTCAACATATATAAATCAATTGTATCTCTATATACTACCAAGGAATAATTAAAATATAAACGAAAGTACCATTTATAAAGCATTGTGAATATTAAATACTTATGGAGAACTCTAAATATAAATAAGATTTTACACTGAAAACTACATAACATTGCTGAGTGAAATTAAAGAAGACTTAAATAAATAAAAATATTTATTATTGTCATTAATGAAAGGATAATATTCATATTAATCTACAGATTTAAGATAATCCCAATAAAAATCCCAGTAGGTTATGCTTTTAGCAATTGATAAGCTGATTATAAAAATTTATATGGAAAAGCAAAGAAAATTAAAAAGGCAAAAAAATGAAAAAGGGAAAAATTGGAGGATTCTGACTAATTTGGAGACTGTACTATAAAGTTGTAGTAGTCAGATGGTGTGGTATCAGGATGAGGACAGAGATATCCATTAATGGAACAGAATAAAGAGTATAGGAATTGACCCACATATATATGCTTTTTAAACTTTTTAAATTATTTTAAATTAAAGTTTACATTCAATATTATTTTGTATTAGTTTTAGGTGTACTGTATAGTGGTTAGACAATCATATACTTTACAAAGTGTTCCCCTTGATATTTCCAGTGCCCACTGGCACCACAGAGTTGTTACAATATTCCTGACTATATCCCTATGCTGCACTTCACATCCCCATTGCTTTCTCGTAACTACCAATCTGCGCTTCTCAGTCCCTTCACCTTTTCACCCAGTTTCCCGAGACCCCACCCCTCTGGCAACCACCAATGTGTTCACCGTGTCTCTGAGTCTGTTTGTATTCTGCTGGTCCATTTACATTGTTCTTTAGGTTCCACATATAAGTAAAATCATATATTTGTCTTTCTCTGACTGACTTATTTCACTTAGCATAACACCCATTTAGCCATTTAATTCATATGCATTTAAAGTAATTGTTATTCTCTGGTTTCTCTTCAGATCGTATAAATCTTTCGCCTTTTTAAGTAATTGTTGATAGATATGCCATTTTGACAAGAACCCAAATGTTCCCATTTTTGCTTAATAGATTTTTTTAAAAGGCACCAAGATATCTTAATGGATAAAGAATAATTTTATAACAATGACATTTGAACACCTGGATATCCAAATTGTAAAACTATTTAGAAGCTTCTTAAAAAGTAAAATATTCACTCCTAGGTGTTTAAAGAATAAAAAGAGGTTTCCTCACAAGACTCATTTCTGAATGTTTATAGTAGCTTTACTCATTGTAACCAAATATTATAACATTCCAAAGGCCCACCAACTGACAAGCGAACAAAGGAGTTACGATAATCCACGCAATGGAACACCACGCCGCAACGAGCAGCAATGAACTACTGACACGTGCAGCAGTCTGCTTCTTGCGCATGCGCTGCCTGCGGTAAAACCTGGGATGATAACGACGTGTTTCCGATTCACTTGTTTGTTCGCTTTATTTACATTACCAATCACCAGAGCCCCTCACTTTCTGCTCCAGGGCCCACGGCAGTGTGACTCAGATGTGTCGCACGAACCATGCATTCCACGCTTCGCTTAATCCCCGCGCTGTTTGAAAGGGCCTAACACTCCAAGACTTTATTTGTAAGGTGTCATTGAAACAATGGGACCACAGAAAGTAACAAAATAATCCTGAAAGTATCATTAGACTAGAAGGGTACAGAAAGATAAAAGGAGATTAATAATATTAAAATAGCAAACAGAAACAGTATAAAAGAATAAAGATTAGAATAAAGAAGTATCTCAAAATGAGAATAATTATAGATGGTGTGGGAGAAGGCAAGGTAAGTAGGAGAGGAGAATTCACATAGCAAAGGTGACCTTCCTTCCGAGGCACACTCTTGCTCACTTGTTGAGAGGAAAGGGTAAAAAAGATGCCCACTTGGGAGGTGGGGGTAGGTTAGGTTTTAGTCAACATTCTTTATATTCTCCACATACTTTGAACTACTCACAAATCGCAGCTGAAACTCTCTAACAAAATTAATGGTGTTGCTTCAAACGCTGTTCCAAAGGCAGCACGGTGAAAGCAACAAGCTTGGAACTTGGTCGGGAGCTCTGGGTCAAGGCCCTGTCCACCTTGTTCCTGAACCATATAAACCTCCGCGCGCCTGTCATCTGGCTAGCGTGATGACTAAAGTCTCTCCATCACAGGGCTGCCGAGGGTCCGGTCCACTTCAAAAACTGCCCTGCAGTATATAAATGCTACTTCTTGCTGTTGTTGTCACATTAAACTATGCCACCACATCAGGTTTGGCCTGCTTCTGTCATTCCCCTTGGTGATTTATTCTGCATAATGCAAAATAATGGTAATCAAATCAGTCCATAGAAAAAGGCAAAGAAAACTGGAAATGTGAATATAGGTAACTTAGTAGCACTGATATACCTGAATCTAATATAATGTTTTATGTTAATAAACATGATATTATAATGTTTTATGTTAATTATACCTCAATTAAATAAAAGAGCATTGCTAGCTAGTGAGCTTTGTTGGTTTAAATATATATATTTTAATATAAAATATACTATATATTTTATATAATTAATATAAAAATACACACACATATACACGTGTAGTGTCCTGAGCACAAGACTGACTTACTGGCTTATCAAATGTTCTCAGTCTCCAAGGGCCATGAGTCATCAGTTTGAAAACTTAGCGCACCGTGCAGCTCTTATTTTTAACTGCCAATAGACGGGCAGAGTGAGCACTGGCTGGTTTTGTCTGGAGCTGCAGTACTTTGTGTTCATCTGAACAGAATGAAGCACACGTGGCCCCAGTCAGTCTGCCAGCTTCTGGCCTTGCTTAGTTTTCTATTAAAGGACAGGGCTTTGTCTAATGTTAAGAATCAAAGTAACCCTCCCCAGAAAGGCTAAAGGCCAGGATATTCTCAGTGATATCCAGAAACCAGCTCCATTTATATCAGATTTTTTCCTTCATCCTATAAACCTAACTCTGGTAAATACAGAAGTCATTAAAAATTCCATTTTCGAAAGAAGATTTTTATTTGATTCTGCCTCTGCTATCATCAAAAATAATTCTCTTTTTCTAAGGCTATACATAGTGAACACCTTAAAGGAAATTTATTATGTTCAGTCCTCAAGACACAAAAATTCAAAATCTTTCCTGACTCATCATATAATTCTTGCTAGTGCTCAGCTACTGACATTAGAATTTTTTTTTCTTTTTGATGAACATCTAGTTTCTAGACAGAAGATCCAGACCAGGTTTCCCAAATTCACAGCTTGAGAACGAGGGTAAGTTCAGGTTAGGATCTTAAGACACAGTCAGGGACCTAAGTTCAGTAGGGGCTCAGCTGGAGTGTCTATTCCCATATGTAATCAAATCTTCTGACAGGAAGAAATAAGTCGAGAGGCTGTCGCCCTGCCAGACCAGCCTCCAACTCCATTTATACTGTCTTTGCCAAAGGCTGCAGCTGAGGACGCAGACAGAAGGGCAGAGCTGCTGAGTGAGCAGGCAAGTCGATGCGTGAGGGGCGCAGGGAGTGTTCAGGTCACCCTGACTCCTTCCCTCCGAGGGCTGACTCTCAGCATTCGCACGCTAAGTAACGGGCTTGGGAGTGTGGCACGGTGGACAATCACATGATAGGAAAGTTTAAAAACTTCTTATTTTGCAAACCAACACACAGAGAGGTCAAGTAATTTGTTCAAAATCACACAATTAATTTCAGAGCTAGCACTTAACCATTCCTAATTATTCATTTACTCAAAAGATATTTATGAATGCCCAACTGTGTGATGAGCACCATGCTCCATGCCTCTGCTCAGCAAATCTCAAATGAGGCGCAGGCACCATTTTATGAAGAGTCACAGACTAATCTAAAAATATAACTACTGCCTCTAAGTCTCCCGAGGAAATGGTGCACGGCCTGCCATGGACTTCACATGAGGTGGTAGGTAGGCCCTGCCTGTACCTCTCTCCCACTCACTCTGCTCCAGCACTTCTTGGGCGCTCCTCCAACCATCCAAATGTGCTCCCTCCTCAGGAATTTTGCATACCCTGTTTTTTCCTGCCTAGAATACTCTTCTCCTTCACAGCTGCTTCATTTCTTTCAAATGTCACCCTCTCAGTAGGGGGACCCAAATGACCCTAGTTAAAATTGCAATCCTCTTCCTATTTACATATGCAACACTTCCTATCTCCTTTCTTTGCTTAATTTTACTTATTTCCATATTTAGTATATGTTTGCTTATTTCTTTCCTATCTCCCCCAACTCCAGGAGATAAGCTCCATTTTTCACAGGTTTTATTCACTTCTTTATTCTTAGCGCTTACAACAGTGACAGGGACATGGTAGGTGTCAGTATTTATTGGATACAAGAATAATGTATAAAAATGCAGCTAGTGTGTGTCTGGCGTATAGCGAGCAATCAATAAATGGTAGCTATTATATCTTAGAATTAACTAGAGTGTAAGTATACAAGCTATTGATCAAGGGGGCATAATTCTCCAAGGCATGCAAAATCTCCTCATTAACTTCTACAGAACACTCTGCGGAGTTGCTAAGATATGGCAAAAGTCTGCCTCTTCTATCTTTAGATCACTACTGCATATTCAAAATGGATTCAACAAACGTTTTTTTTGTTTGTTTGTTTGTTTTTGTTAAAACAATTCAGCAAAATAAAATTCTGGTTTATTGTTGGATAACATTATTTCACATATACATAAAACAGACCTCCCCAAAATAATAAATAAACAGCAACTACACAGACAAAAAAAAAAAGAAAACAGAAACTTTTTATCTTTGGCCTTTTAAACCATCTCCTACAAAGCAACTACTTATAGCACAGCTAAGCTCATACACAAAAAGTTACTCAAATCCTCAGAATAAGATTGTTTTGTTATTGTTTTTCTTTTTTTTTTTCTTACGAGGTTTTTGATGGAGATCTAACTTTCGGAGTAAAACCTCCTGTGTAAAATTTGCAACAGTTTTATAACATAATTTTTTTAGTGAAGAATAGAAATTGACAACTTATTTTCACTTGTTATTTATCTCAGTACTTCAGGTTGTTATTGACTGTACACAAGAATGCACCTCAAAATGCCTCCAACTTCGGAAAAAGCACAAACATTCTTTCTCCATTTCCTTCAGTTCTCTCCCTCTCCCACAGCAAACTGTATCGTTGGAACTGACAACTATTTTGCCAGTATTACAGGTATATCTTTCAAAGTTTTGCTTTTCTACTCCCTTTATCCACACATCAAATTATTTTTTTCTTTAGCTTGACTATTGTAGTAAGTACAGTGTCCTTCTGTAGAAATCCGATTTTAATGGACAAAACTCAGGTATCCGAAAATGTAACTTTATTATCTACACCTCACATTCATCTTAAGACCTCATTTTTCGTCCTGGTGAAAGAACAGCTACTTTTATTGAGTGCACTGGTGAGAGTGCCGGCTACCGAGCACTGTGCAGCAGACAGTATCCTAAGAACGCTGACTCACTGATCCTCAGGATGGCCCTCTGAGGTACCCGTACCACAGGCGAAGAAAGTGAAGCACAGTGAGGTTAAATACACAACTGGTAGTCGTGGAGCCAGGATTCAAACACAGGCAGTATGACTTCAGAGTTGCTTCTCTTGACCACTCCACTATAGCTATCTTTTTTAAAAGTTGCTAGAAAACCTGTCTACTGAATTCCAGGCTGATTTAATTCCTTCTACTTTTTGTCAGGTAATTTCCAGTTTAATTCATTTCAAAGTTCTCCCCCTTGATATCACTGCCTCCAAAGGTGCATACATTTCATCAGGGCGGTAGTAGAAAAGGCATCTTTGCCATCATCGCCCTTCCAGATACGGGTGTGCTACTCACTGGTGTCCAACTTCCCCTTAACATGTGCCCATTTACCCCTCTGAGTTGTTCCTCACTCAGAGGACACCATTCTTGTTCCCTCTGCCCTGCCACCCTGGCCACAGCTTTTAGAGTTTGATGAATCTACCAGCTATCCAAGTACCAAAGTCAAAATGAATGAAACCAATCATTGAAGCCATGAAGATCTTCCTAAAAGTCAAGTTTGGACTAGCTCAGGTAAGTAATTGAAGCCATGGAAGGAGATCTTTCTAAAATTCTGCATGTTCTGGACCCGGCAGATCTGCATGTGTATATTTGCTCTCCAGGAGAGATCATGTTCTTGAAGTTGTCCTGCAGGAGGACATCCTGGTAAGGGGACCCTGCTGTCAGCTCTGGCACTGCAGGAGCTCAGGTGCATCAGAACCATGTCCCTTAATATCAAAGTCTTTTATATTATTATTATTATTGTGTTATTGTCATCAACATTGTTGAATCTTTGTTCATTCTTAATTTGTAAAGTGGTTATATGTTACTGTTTTCTGAAAATTTTCTTTTTATTTCTTTTTTTAAAGATTTTATTTAGTTATATTTAGACAGAGGGTAAGGGAGGGAGGAAGAGAGGAAGAGAAACACCAATGGGTGGTTGCCTCTCATGTGCCCCTACTGGGGACCTGGCCCAGAACACAGGCATGTGCCCTGACTGGGAATTGAACTGGTGACCTTTCAGTTCACAGGCTGGTACTCAATCCACTGAGCCACACCAATCAGGGCTTCTCCTTATTCCCATGAGAGATCAGTTTTCCTCCTGTGGGTCAGGATTCTGTACAGGAAGAGCTTTGGCACTAGATGAAAAGCTCTGCAATAGCAAGCTTGCATTTAGTCACAGCTGCACATTCAGGGCCCGGCGTCATGCCAGGAAGTAAGTTTGGGGCTCAATGCATATTCGTTTAAATAAGTTAACATGGAATTTCCTCTCCCTCTTATTCACATGCTTAAAATGC